>CM055836.1:1889182-1950529 GCA_029582265.1 Zoroaster sp. YZ-2022 | reverse complement strand
TTTAATTTCATCAAGCACAAAACGAACTCGGATGTACACCGCCAAACAAATATAATGACTGTGAAAACATTACTATGGGGCTTTAGGCCCTCTCCTCTCCAAAGAAGAAAAAAATATTCCGGTTTCGGCAGTGCTTTCACATAGGGTATGAATGTTTGCCGGATTTGTGAGGCTCTCTCCTTAGCCACCATTTTTGTATATGGATATTTAGTCCCTGCGTGTACATGTATCGTGGTTTTCCCCTGTTGGCACACACACACACACACACACACACAGACACACCCACACCCACACACAAACATGGTAGAAAAAAGCGCGTCAGCGCTCGGATTTTGAACTGACTGATTACCAGAAACCGGAACTTTCTTTTTGGCCTTAGCGATTGCTTTTTGTGTTCATCACAATAGGTGGAATATACCAACACGACGTACAGTTATTACCTTATGTCATTGAAACTCAAATTCAGCCACTTGCATAAGTTCTCTATTGATACAGTGACTGATATGTGTTTAAAAAATCAACCTGGGGTGACCCGGTATGCAGCTTTCAAGCAAGGCTCCACTGCCCCCACCCCTTGCCAGCTGACATTCCATTGGAAACTGTACAGATGTCATCCATTGATGTTACCGCACTAATCCCAATGTAATCAGTCATCCTGCCACTTGCTTTCATGGCCCAGACTAATCGGCAACCTGAGATGTATTAGAATGGCCAGACAAATAGAATCTCTTGGTTTCTCTGTAGAATGTCAGCACTCAGCAGTGCAAAAAATGTGCCAAAAAATTGGTTTTGGGTAACAATTTTTTTTGAAGGGATTGCGGGCTGGCACCCATATAAAACTTTATATTTGGCTTGAAATTGTTTCTTGGGTCTGAGGGACTCAATAAGTCTGTTTACACCATTTGAGAAGGGATTGTGTGCCCCTAATATGAACGTTTTACTCGCTATTCATACGTACTAAATGAGTGCCTGCTGAGTTTACACGCACTAAAATGATTTAGTGCGCGCGAGGTTGTATATTGGTACCCATATAAAGTTTTTTTTTTTTTTTTTTTTTTTTTTTTTTTTTGGGCTTGAAATTGTTTTCTTGGGTCTAGAGGGGACTCAAAGTCTGTTTACACCATTTGGAGTGTCGTGGCCGAGCGGTCTAGCGCACCGAACTCAAGTTCTGGTTGCCAGCAGCAGCGTGTGGTTCGAGCCCCGGTCGTGACACTTGTGTCCTGAGCAAGGTATTGTAACCATAATTGCTTCGTCCTTCTGATGGGACGCAGCCGCAGGTCCCGTGTGTTGTGTAATGCACGTAAAAAGAATGCGCTCTGGCCTTGAGCACCACATAGTTGGTGGATACGTGCGCTATATAAGTCCACACATTATTATTATTATTATTATTATTTGAGAAGGGATTGTGTACCCCTATATGAACGTTTTACACGCTATTCAAACGTACTAAATGGTTTAGTACCACCATGTGTTCGTGTGATTATATTGCGACCATGCACCGCAGGGTTTAAACCATAGAACTAACGTCGAAATAGTACGGAGCCCCAAAAGGGACAGGTAAAGAAAAATAGGACAGGTAAAAAATGTATTTCTTTGCCTCAAACTAACATTTTATTCCCTCAAATTATTATTTTGTTACCTCGAAATAGTTCGTTCCCTCGAAATATGATTTCGTTCGAACGAAATATAGTACTAATTTGAGGTAACGAAATGATTTCGAGAGAACGAAATATTATTTCCAGGGAAAGAAATGTTATTTCAAGGGAACGAACAAAAAACCTTTCATTTTTACCTGTCCTTTTTTTCTTTACCTGCACGTTATGGGCCCTGTAAAATTGTGCCATCGTATGAGATTTCATTCCTGATAAACCACACTGGACATGACCGTGACTTTGTATTGATAACTTTATTGTAAACCACTGTTATGTATTGTGTATAATACAAACAAAACCATGACTCTCCAAAGATTCCTTGAAAGGCAAGAAACTAACCAGCCCCTTTGTTTACCTGCCTTATTGAGGGTGTTCTGCCTCTTTTTGAAAACATTCTAATCTTTAACTGGCTCTGCACCTTCGGAAAACCGAGCATCACAGTTTTAACCATTGGTGGAGGTTCCAAACATTAGGGGCGGATCCAGTATATAAGGAGGAGGAGGGTTGTCACCTCCCACTCCAAAACATCACATATCTCAATTAATCTTACTTATCCTTCTTCACCATGCAAAGCTACATGTTTAACCTATCACATATGTCTGTATATTTATTGGCTTAGCTATACAGTGTTTGTGCAGAATGTATCTGAAATAACTGATATACGCTGACAGTAAATGAAGTGATGAGCGCCTAACAAGCAGCCACTCATATAATAGCTCTCCAGTTTTTGTGCTACGTAAGTGTTTTGTAGTCTAAATTTGTCTTCATTTTTATACTAGTGATTTCTTATTACACCTGGAATCTATTGGACGTTTTATGTGAGTATTGGTACATTTGTTTCTTATAATAAGTGAAAAACTGTTTATTATTTTGTCTGTCTCGCTGTAAGATATTTTATGTGGTGGTACACATCTTGTATCTTCATTTTATTTGCGCAGTCAACTCTCACTTAGATTATAACCTGTAGCTTGACCACAGGCCTTTTGTTTGGATCAACAACTTTGTCATTATACAATGGAGGTCTACATTCTGTTTATTCTACTCCTGCTATCCGGACCATTGTGTCTCAATGACTCATCTTTAGAATATGGCTACAGCATGCAACCTACAGCTTGTACACCACATAAAAAACAACAAATCCGCCATCTTAAATTTTTGAGTTGTCATGTATCATATTATGATAATTCATCTGCCACCTTTCACCTGGAACTCTTAATTTCTGGTGACATAAACCCAAATCCTGGACCTGAAACACTGAACAACACACCCACAAACGCCACTCAGCTCCATAACATTTCCTACAGCTGAAATGAACTACTCAATCTTCGCAATGCTCCATGTACTGATGCAGCTTTATCATATTCAGCATTGAGTCAATTGAACTGTCTTTGGAATACCACAATCAACCCAAACGTACCGCCGCAATACATAGAGGTAAAAAAGCTGGTCGCCGTAGAATGGACAAACTTACAACTAGCACCGGCCTGACGTTGACCAACCCCAACAGTGAACTTAACCACATCAACAAGCGACATTGGCATAACTTCAACTCTAAATGTTCATGATGAGTCTAAACTTCAGCTCTGTGTCTTGAACACCAATCCATATGTAACAAAATTCATTTTGTACTTCAAAACAATTTGGATCTGTTGCCATATGCATATCCGAGACGAGTTTAAACCCGCGAGTGCACCCCTACCTCTCCATCATATCCCCAAAAAAAGGCTGGTGGAGGGGTTGCAACTTCTTTAGGTCCAGTTTTATCCATGAAAATGTTAACATTGACTATCTAACATTTGAATCTTTGCATGCTGAGGTAACGTGCAACTCTAGATCTGTTCGCCTTGTTAATATATATCGACCAGAAAGGGATGTTGATGGTAAACATGTAAATTTCTCCATTTTTCTGCAGGAATTTGAGAAATTAATTGTGGATTATCTCTTGCACCCATCTGACATTATTTTAACCGGCGATTTTAACATTCATATGGACATCACTTCAAACAATTATGCAAATCAGTTTAGAGATCTGCTCTCTGCTCATGGACTTATCCAGCACATCACAGCACCCACTCATCGATATAGTCACTGTCTTGACCTCATGATAACGCGTGAAAATACTTCACCTCTCATCTCGAATATAACTATCCATTCCGGCTTATCTGATCATTATGCAATCATGGTAAATATGAACCTTAAAAAACCATCCATACCTACAATTTCTGTAACTACTCGCCACTGGAAAAATGTAAATATTAAAGATTTATGTCATGATATTGAAACTCAACTGGAAATTGTAAATCTTGAAGATGGTGAGCTGGATTCTTGTGTCAGTCTATTTGAATCTACTGTCCGTAACATCTTGGACGATCATGCTCCGCAAAAAACTAGAACTGTTTAACTACAATCTGAATCCCCCTGGTTCAATGATGATATTCGTGCCGCAAGGAAAATCTGCCGTCAACTTGAGCAAAAATGGCGTGACAATGGGAAACTTGGAGTACATCGGCAAGAATACTGTAACCAACGTGATATTGTGAAGAACATGATTAACCATGCAAAATAACCCATTACTCATCTCTTGTGGAAGAGAGCTCTGGCGATCAGAAAAAACTCTTTAACATTGTTGAAAAGCTGCTTCATAAACCCAAAACTCCAGTGCTTCCATCTACACACTCCGATCAGGACCTCGCAAATGCTTTTTCAAACTTTTTTGTCACAAAAATTGAGAATATCCGTCGTTCTTTTCCCCAGTACCTGCCATTCTATCACAAACACCGTCACGCAAGAATCCACAATGTAGACTGTCTATGTTTGAGCCTACTAGTGTAGAAACTCATCATGAAATCGTCATCAAAATCATGTGAACTTGATCCAGTACCAACTTCGCTAATAAAACAAAATATTGATGCGTTTGCTAAGTATATCACAATTATTGTAAACAGATCTCTTTCTTCCGGTTGTTTCCCTGATAGCCAGAAGGTTGCTCATGTTAAACCACTCCTGAAGAAACTCAATTTGGACAAGGAAGTTTTCAAACATTACCGACCAGTAGCGAATTTAAAGTACCTTGGAAAAGCAATCGAGCGAGTTGTTTCATCACGGATCTCTGAACATGTTCGTGCTAATAACCTGTCGGACACATTTCAGTCAGCCATATAAACCATTTCATGGAACGGAACTGTTTTTCACCGCGTCAACCATGACATTTTTATCTGCCATGGATGATGGAAAAATCACTGCATTAGTTTTGTTAGACTTAAGCGCCGCTTTTGACACGGTCAATCACAAAATCCTTCTCTCCCACCTTCAATATCATCTTGGAATACATGACACAGCCCTGGATTAGTGTAGGTCCTACCTTTTAAATCAGCATCAGCATGTTTGTATTGGTAACGCTATCTCCGAGCCTGTTATTCTTGACTATTCTGTACCCCCAAGGTTTCGTGCTCGGCCCACAGTGGTTTACTGTTTATACCTTTCCAGTTCGTGATATCATTTTGAAGTAAAATTTTAATTACCATGTCTACGCTGATGACACGCAGCTTTACATTACTTTTAAATCTTTTCAAAAACCTGCCGATTCCTGCATTACAACAATGGAGAAATGTATTCAAGAGATTTGAAGTTGGATGAGACAAAACTTCCTGAAATTGAACGATGAAAAAACAGAATTTGTTCTATTTGGATCACGTCAGCAATTGTCTAAAGTTTCTCTTCCATTTATTACAATTGGTGACTCTGAGATAACCCCTCATCACAAGCATGTAATTTGGGTGTTATAATTATTTGACTCGACAATGACTTTAAAACCTCATATCTCCAACATTGTTCGCATATCATAATTTCATATCAGAAATATTAGCCGAATAAAGAAATACTTGAATAAAAGTGCTGCTGAACAAATTATACATGAGTTTGTCACATCACGGCTCGATAACGGGAATGCTCTCCTCTACGGTCTCCCGCAGAATCAAATATCTCGTCTTCAGCACATACAAAACACAGCAGCTCGTGTTGTGACTTTGTCCAGAAAGCCATGCCATATCACGCCAATCTTGAAAGAACTGCACTGGCCTCCTGTTTCACAGAGAATTGTTTTTAAACTTATTCTAATTGTTCACAAATCTTTTAATAACATTGGTCCAATTTATATTTCTGAACTACTTAAAGTCTACACTCCATCACGCAATTTGCGCTCCAGCAACATGTCACTCTAAAGGAACCAACTTCAAAACGGAACTGGGGTGATAGGTCTTTTTCTGTCGCGGCTCTGAGACTCTGGAATCATCTTCCAACTAAACTCAAATCTTGTCATATTATAACTAGATTTAAGTCGATGCTTAAAACTCATCTTATGTGACAATTCTTCAAAGATGATGTATATTTGTATCTCAGTACATAATTTTTTTCCTATGCTATCATTGTATATTGTTTGTATTCATGTTTTTTCTTTGTTTCCGCGCCTTGAGCGCCCAGCAGGGTGGATATGTGCGTGCTACAAATCTTTATTATTATTGTTGCATTCCCCACTTTCGTGGGTCAACAAAATAGTCGGACACAAACTTTGTTGTGACAATCTCAATCAATGGCGTTGGTTTATTATTAACATCACTATTTAACAATGGCACTAGTAACATGTATGACAGGAGTGGTAGCGTATAGGTACATGTCAATAGTTAAACTTATATACTTGTGCTAAGTTCCGAATAGGGTGTACGAATACCAACTATTGCCGGTCAGTGGGACCATCGTTCGTTCATGGGCTTGTCACCGGCATACGGTACGGGCAGCAGCTATACCGAGAGACGGGCGGCTGGTCGGTCTCTACGACGGGGACCGGGGTTTGGACTACACGGGGTGTCTGGACGGGGCCAGAGGTGTATCAGACCGCATAGCTACATGTACATGTACATGTAGGCGAACCAATGGTCATATCGACGCCCTGCACCATTGGTTAACGAACGGGGCTCTGGACCGTAATAGTTCGGTATATCGCACTGTCATGGATCGAGTCGCACAGATATCATTCGGAATCGCACTTCTCGCTGAGATCAGGAAATCTTGGGGATTATATAGAAATCTGGGGCCTAGGAATGAATAAAACATAATGTTTTTTAGCGTCTTAGCCAATGACAAGCTTGGCTTCCGCGTCTAAGGGTAGAAACGTGTGCAAAATCATGACATACAACAGGTCCTTGTTCCATATAAGGAAAGGTATTTGACGAAAGTGAAGTGATCGACAACTTAGAAAGGTGGGCGTATTCAAGGGGGAAATGCTTACTGGGCATGTTAATCTATTTGCTTGGATGCTAAGCTATTACTGCATGAGGGGAACAGCGGCTGTGCTTGGGTTAGGGAGCACTACACGCGGGCCACGGCTAATGACTGAGCGGGTCAGTCACGGTGACTGTTTGGCCGTGGTTCACCCACGAACCGTGTTCGGTGAAGGTGGACCTCGAGGAAAGTATTCGGAAAATAGACTAAGTCCAAAGGACGGCTCCAAGCCACGTGGCGGGAGGGTGTGGCACGCACACAGGGCTCTCGCTGGTGTTGCATTATGCATTGCGTTGGCGCTGGATATGCATGAGCAAAAGTAGCGTCCTTGTATGGATTGCATATTCATAGCGGACAATCGAAGGTCCGGGGAAACAACCCTGGGACTTAGACTGCTTGAAATTGCATCGTCAGCAAAATATTGGAAGTGGAAGAAGTGAACTATAAGGGGTGCTAATATTGATCAAAATCAAAGGGTAAGATTCGTAACATTATTATTAGTAGTAGTAGTAAAGTCGGTTCACTCAAGGTTTGCTCAACTGAAATTCCCATTATCGCCATTATCGTAAAAATACCACTTAAATTGTGAAATGGGATTAATACTTATAAAGGATCCTCAAAGTAGAGGACATCTATGAAAGATATAAAATTAATTCATGCATTTCGATAATTATGAAAAGTACATTATTTCAGATAAACAACGTTGTGATTAAAGAAAATCAATAGAATGGGTAATTCAAAAAGCCAATTACTCGAATTTTAATGGTTTTTACTTGTTGGTAACTAATGATGCTATCACTTTTTCCTTTAAAATATTGGTTTCTTAGGTGATGTAATTTATGTTTAGACAAATTAGTACTCATTCCTAACTCCACGTTGAATAAAATGGCAACCTGGATACATTTTCTTGTTAACAATACAACGTAATAAACAAACTAAAACCTTTATAAGATGCTTGTTAAAGAAGGTATGTTTGCTTTGCATCAGATATATATATAAATGGTAGCACTTTTAAGACTAACTAAACTTAAAAATAGGCATGAGCTTTCGTAGCTACAGCTACTTCATCAGATGCTTTGCATCAATAATTTTTCATTTTTGTAATGATCTCTTTGTTTTTATTTCAATTAAACGTTTATCCTCGTTTTCCTCTCACGTTTTTTAGTAGAACTTTGAACTTTTCAATTTGTTTAACAGACTATGCGACTTCTTGTCAAGTTGTATGAGACACAATGTGTTTGTATAGGCTTCAACCATTGCATTACAATACCCGTATACTGGGCTTTATTTAAGTTTTAATTATTATGAGTGTGAAAAACAGGGTTCCCTTACTTACTTTATCTCACCTTATCTTACTCAACCTTGTTCATTCCATGACACTTATTTACACTTTTCACACACATTCGGAGTACTCATACTTAAATTATATTTGTGTCGATGAGTCAACACCGAATAGTTTGAATGTATAGTAATACCTAGATGTTATTTACTTCAGGGCAACCTGCAATTTCCTGTACCCCCCCCCCCCGACAAATACAAGCTGGAATACTGGAATGGTGTCGCTCACTCTTGTCTAAAAGACCTCAACATGTTTGTATTCGTGATGCCGTCTCTGAACCTTTTTGTCTGAATTACTCAGTACCTCAAGGATCTGTCCTCGGCCCTCAGTGGTTTCCAATTTATACTTACCCAATTCGTAACATATTCATGAAATATGACCTATCTTCACGTCTACGCAGATGACACTCAGATTTATCTAGCTTTCAAACCATCACAACAACAGAGTGCCTCTATAATTAATCGCCTTGAAAACTGTATTCATGATATTCGCATTTGGATGAAGGGAAACTTCTTAAAACTCAATAATGATAAAAATGAATGTGTGCTATTTGGTTCTCGTCAATAACTATCTAAGATTTCTATTCCAAATATTGTTATTGGTGACTCTCATGTGCAATCTTCTTCTCAAGCAAGGAACCTTGGAGTTATTTTTGATGCAAACATGACACTTAAACCTCATATTTCAAATGTTACTCGCACCGCAGCATTTCACCTTTGGAACATTGGAAAGTTCCGCAAAATATCTTAATTATGATGCAGCAGAACAAATTGTTCATTCCTTCATAACATCTCGTCTTGATATGGCAAATTCACAGCATTATGGACTTCATCAGGATCAACTACGACGACTTCAAAAGATTCAAAACACTGCTGCACGTATTGTGACTCTCTCTAAAAAATCATGTCACATCATCCCCATCCTGAAAGATATGCATTAGCTGCCAATATCATATCGAATTATTTATAAAATATTGCTTATCGTTTTCAAATCTTTGAATGATTGTGCACCATTATATATATCTGACTTGTTGAAATGTTATGCCCCCTCACGCAAGTTACGTTCCAGTGCAAAATTTCTGCTGGCTGAACAAAAGTCTAAACATTCTTGGGGTGACAGATCTTTTGAAGTTGTGGCGCCACGCCTTTGGAATGATTTGCCTCTGTACATTCATGAATCTCAAACTGTTTACTCCTTCAAGAAAAACTTAAAAACTCATCTTATGTGTATTGCCTATAAGGACTACTAACATTCATTTATGCATTTTTTTTTAATCTTTTGTTTAGTATTATATTGCATTTGCTATTGTATTGTTATGCTATTGTATGATTTCTTGTTTACTGTAAAGCGCCTTGAGCACTTCTTGGTGGATATGTGCGCATTATAAATCTTCTGTATTATTATTATTATATCTTGACGTCTCGTATCCTCTTGTGTAGTGTGGTATATGGTATTGTTTTATTTAACTACAATTTATGGCATTATTGGGTCAGGTATATGGAACAAATATACTTATATGGTTTTGCCTTTCATCGACGCAGTGGTCCAGGGTCAGACTAGTTTGCCAAATATAAATGCTCCAATTGAATTTGAATGCAAATTTAAACAAAGTATGTATATTTTAATCTAAATACTGATTTCTGATTGGACCCCGGATTTCTGATTGAGTACGTTTGTGTGCGTATTTTGTAGTTTTAAGGTACACTTGCTTTTAAGTGTAATTAACCTGTGAACATTTCAGGATAAAGTTATCAAAAACATATGATGTCATATAATGAACATTTGTGATTTATATTGAAACGATGTCCAATTTGAGCCAAAATTGTTGTATCGATTGGAATTCTGCTGTGCTGTGTTTAAACAACTTTTTCAAATAGGGTCATGAACGTTTGTCCGATTTGTGAGGCTTCTCTTCGCCACCATACTTTGTGTATGGGAAATTTGGTCTGGTTCCAATAACCGCGTATACTTGTATCACGTATTTTACTGCATGGTGGCAAAAGAAATCACTATGAATAATGTCAATAAAATAGAACTTGACAAATACAAATAAACAAAGAAACACGTGAAATACACAAGGGGCAATTTGTATGAATCAATATGAAACTACATAGTTCGAAACTCCATGATGAGATGTTAGTTACCCAATAACGTACATTATACCATGAAATGAAAGCTGTTTAAACATATAGTTATCAAGGTGAAGGTTCCAACCGATTATAAACATTGTGGGATAAAGTCAGACGAGCGAGAAGCAGAAAATATAAACAGTGTGTAGTCATTAGGGACCCACTCGAGTGCCCCACCAGCTTTATGATTATCAGTGATGCAATTTAGGGCACACATTAAAGGGACAATATCATCACGATCAACAGGGCATGGAAATGGAATCGGAGTGCTAGTTTTAGATTAACTCACTGACTGAAAATAATACCCCACATGATAAGGTCATGTTACCTTTACTGCTGCATACATTAGCCAGTATGTTCATCTTAAACTAGGACACCGATTCCATGCTATGTTGAAAGTCTGCTCTGATCGTGACGATATCGTCCCTTTAAACGTAAATTCAAGAAGAATGATTTAAAGTCCAGATAAAAAGTACAGATGATTTATACGAACATTGGGCAGAAGTGGTAAACATTTCTGGTGATTTGAGACCAGCTAAATACCTATATTTCATGATGTCTAATACAATAATTGCCTTCACATTTAACCCTAACCCCTTAGCTATTTTGTTTAAGAACCATCCTGCATCCATCACAATCCAACACCATGCACAAATTCTACCCACGCCCAACTACTGGACTTAGCTGAATTGGGACACCTGGGCCCCGTATCCTGCCAGGGCGATACACTTCGAGTCCATCAAAATCCACCAAACCCTAAGTTTGGGAGGGTACACCATTAGTATTTGGTAACGTAAGTTCATTTTAACCCTCTTGCAACGGAAGGTTTAAATATTGAAAAGAAGATGTTTAAATTCCACGCTGGAATTAATACACATATATATCTTGATTTGTATCAATTATGGATTCATATACAGACATTTGACCAAACATTTATACTGCTTTAAACATAATGACAATGTAGGCCTTCTGTCGTATTTGTGATAAGTTACTGTTTACATACATTTAGAATTTCCCCCGATATTCCAATAACTGTAATTGCTACTTGAAGTAGTTTGGTAGGTTTCTGTTTCTATTCTGGTAAAAGGTCAATTAATAGTCATGCGATATAAATTGACTCTAAAACAAGCGTACATCAATGCGTGTTCTTTTCAAAATGTGTTCTTGTGTATAAACTTGCTGAATAATCATCTAAAAACCTTACTTGATGTGAGGTTGGTGACGGTACCGAACATCCTGAAGAACTATTCCGTGAACAATTATTTTATGTATAATTTTTAAGAAAAGGTTAATAAAATAAACAATTTGAATTGGATTCCGGACGTGATCCATTTTCAAATTAAAACTAAAACAAGCATGCATCCATGCATGCTCACATCATAATGCGTAGTGTATTAACTGCCGCGTTAATGGTCATGTATTTCAAATGTACAAAGAAGTTGAAGATCTTTTTGCGCGTTTTGTATGTAGAGACAATGGGAAACACTCCAGTACAGAAATCTAGGTGAGAGGTTACACAGACAAACATTACTTTCTTGCATATTTTCCTCTACTTGGTAGTAAATTGTTGTTGTATTCATGTTAGAGTTAAGGTGAAAGATTGGTAATTAAAAAATAATAATGTTAAAAATAACTTCCAGGTCGAAATTAGGAAAGAGTACTCTCGAAATTACATGTTACAATGACATATTAATGTATGTTTAATCTTTTCTCTTGAAAGACACAACATAAAAAGATGAATCTTTCACAGGTTGGTTCTTGATGTTTATCTTGATAGAGAGTGAGCATAGGCTTACTCGTAGTCATGACAACAATATCAATTATGTACCTTCTCTCTACCAAAACATACTCTAAATGGACAAACAAACTTTAAGACATTCTTTTCAAACATAATGTGTAAACACCAAAAATGCATGCTCCACAGCGGCGTAGCCAGGACTTTGTCAGTGGGGGGAGGGGAAACATGCGGAATTGCTTTTCAGTGGGGGGCCCAGATGGTATCGGTTTTTCTCTCATTTCTTTTTCTTTTCTTTTTCTGGGGGCACTATCGGGATTTTTCGTGGGGGGAACGTGCCCCCCAGTCCCTCGTCCCCCAGTCCCCCGTGGCTACGCCGCTGTTCTGTATCCACCATGCACTTTCACATATCTTCCCCATTTCCTTGCTCTTCAATTAATTTACAGTAAAAAAAAACAAAAAAACAGACCAGGACTTTTGATTAATAAAAATTACAGTGTCAGAGGAAAATAATAAGTTCTTCGGATATTAAGTATTTTTACATTGGCTATAATAAAAAGTATTAAGAGTTGATATTATTGAGAAATAAGCTAGTTGACCAAATAAGTTTTATAGCTACTTCACACATGTTTGTTCAACCGCAATATTACCAGATTACTTTTGTAATTATTGAATAATTTTTTTGATGACACATTTGAGACGCTAGATGACAGGTCCTTTTCCATTGTTATCGATTTCGCGCGCATGCTATTAATACGTCAATAATGTAAGTCTGCTGCCACCTAGTGTCTTAAAAGTCTCAATTCCCCAGTTTATACATCTCTTATAACCTCCAAGGTATTCTGATGACTACCTTAAATTTAACACATTCCTCTCCTGGATTAGTTTTCATAAAGCTCTGGATATAATATTATTATAATAAACAATACTGTAATAAACATGTAAAGCAGCATTCGGTGGATCACTCATGATTCTGCTCTGTATATAGGAGTCTGATTAATGAAATTTTTACGAAACATTAATATCAGTGTTTCACGCAGTGACGAAACAGCAAACACAGCCGCAAATCAATGTTTTGAAAAAGTTGCATTTGAAATTAATTGTTTTTAAATTTAAAGTTTATTGAATATCTGCATAGCTACAAAGCTACAAGCATTAATGGATATTGCAAGTTCTACAAAGAAACAAACTTACAACTAATCAACTAACAAACAATACAAACTTTAATTATTATATTTTATATAACAAAATATGTGTTCACTCTATGAAATAATTGAAAAATCTTTGATTATATTTTAAAGCTGCTTTGTGGGTTAAAATTTTACAATTTAAAAGAAGGCCTTCACAATCAAATGATCAGCAAAATTGTTAACAGTACAGCTTTCTGGGTAATTATTACTACTGTTGTTAAAGTATACATTATCTAACATTATCTAACATTATCTAACATTATCTAACATTATCTAACATTATCTAACATTATCTAACATTATCTAACATTTCGGTGCTACCAATACAAAATGTTACTGTTAATTGAAATTTTTACGAATCATTAATATCAATGTTTCACGCAGTGACTAAACAACCAACACATCCGCAAATCAATGTTTTGAAAAGCTTGCATTTGAAATGAACTGTTTTTAAAATCGCAGTTTATTGGTCACTAAACGAAATTAGTTGAATATTTGTTCAATCTGCAAAGCTACAAAGCTACAAGCATTAATGGCTATTCCAAGTTCTACTAGGCTTAAAACTACTTAAAACTAATCAAGTAACAAACTATACAAACTTGAATTATGTTATGTTTTATATAACAAAATATGTGTTCACTATGAAGTATATTAAAAACCTTTAATTATATTATGAAGCTGCTTTGTTGGTTTAAATTTTACAATTTAAAAGAAACCTTTATCATAAAATGATCTGCAAATTTGTTGACAGTAAGTGAACTTCTATGAAGAATATATCTGTTTAGCTTTCTGGGTAATTATTATTGCTGCTGTTAAAGTAAACATTATCTAACATTTCGGTATTACAAAGACAAAATGTTACCTTTAATATGATTTATTAAAGACTTTAATTTGTCCCAAAAATCACAAACATTGTTTTGTGCAATCCAAGAGGGATTTTCAACTATACTGTTTAACGACTCCGTATACATAATATCAATAATATTGATTTAATTCATTAATATTAATGTTGATTTGGATAAAATCACTCCACACTGTAACAAACTAAGACCATGTAAACAAATCCTTCATCTTGCATTGATGGATCCAGGGGGAGGTGGGCATGTGAATTTGGTGGCACTTTATTCTTGTAATATTATTTATTGTCGGACGATTGTAATGTTACTTGTTGTCGGACCCCTTTTTCGCCGTGGATGTAAATTTACAATTGTTTTTTTTTTACAGCCCCCCCTTTCATTTGCACTGTGCCCCCCATTTCTACAGACCCTGGATCCGCCCCTTTCTTCTTGCTTCAGTTGTCATCAAAATCAGGACAAATATTCTCATACACGTAGCTCTCTGACTTCAGCGGCAGCTGCATGTATGTCTAAGGATAGACAAACACACCATATCTTATCTGAAACAGTGTTACTGTTATAAATACTTAACATTTATACGTTTCCGTATCAATTTCGTATAAACATTGTATGATCAGCACAAACAAAAACTAAATGTATCAAACATATCGAGCAATGTTTGTAGAATCTCATTTTAACATCAACTGCAGCCAATTCAAATACAGTCTTCCCCTTTAGTTTTAGCTTCTTATCAAGCTGTGCCTCTAACTTAATGTAACAAAAACTTGGACTTACATGTTCAATATGGTTATCGGCCATTGTTGTCAGGATAGACACCAGTGTTCTGAAGGGAGGCCGGTCGTTTGGATCTTCACGCCAGCAATTAAGCATCAGGTCGTAGCTATATCAAGGAGCAATCAAACATTGCACTATTAGTAGTTGTATGAATACAGCCTTGTATTATAAACAATATGGATCCAAATGACTTGATGTAGTACCTAATCTCTATTAATGCACAACTGATTAACTGTGAATAACTTCCTAACCAATCTTGGGCGTGCTGTTCAAAACCTGTGCTCCTGGAATCATTCCTTAGATAATTCGTCCACCATGCCATGTTTCAAAACCTCTTGAACAAATAAAAAAATAATTTCTTACATTTCATCATTACAGTTTCTTGGTTTGGGCATGCGGTATCCTTTTCTCAACCTCGAAGCCAGGAAGTGACTCTTGATGCCCGAGTATGGAGTTCCCCCTGTATTTGAGATTAACAAATAAATTACCATTACAACACATGTTTATGTTACACGTACATGTAAAGGAAATTAAAAATGGAATGATACAATTATACGGTTTAAGATGTTGTTGATGTATGTGCGAATAATTCCTACACCTTAAAAGCTTACCAGCCACCATATTGGAAAGTAATTACTGTGTCTTAAGAGGTTGGTTGAAAATGCCACCTTGATTGCGATTGAGATAACACTTTAAGAAATTCGTTTTGAAAACGGTACGTCTAAATAAGTTTGATGATTTACAGACTGAAACATGCCGGAGCATAGTATATCGTGTCTCAAAGTACACACAGACTGGTTCCCTTCGTTGAAATATAGATGATGCAGAGACAGAGTATTGAGGTATCCATAAACTGTGATGGATTGTCCTAAGAGTAAACACATTGAGATGGTTCCTTGATTTCAGATATCCAATATTATGAAAAAGCCAATGGGAATAATGTGACTTGTAAAAAAAAATCAATTAAACCTGTCCAAATTTATTACAGTAACAACTCATTAAAGTTGATATTCATATCCTTGTTTTTGTTATTGGGTTGGACTATTTTTGGTTTATATATTTTCTCTGGACAGTTTTTTAAACACATTCAGTTTGTGGGTCTTCCAAGGGAGGTTCAGTTAATAATATGCACATAAACTGCAATCTGAAGTGAAAATCCCAAAGGAGCTCAGTATAGGGACCTCCTTTGAGTGACGTAGAATGACAAGCCAGATGGGTTGTAAAACTGGATGGATCCCCCAGAAGATATGGGAAGTTGCTTGTGTCATGCCAGGTTGTGCTCAATAGGAATAATGCTGTACACCTTATGTTTGCTTTCATTCATTCATTTGGATGGAAAGAAGTAAAGTTTGCCATGAAACAAACTAATCAATAAGGGAAACTGAATAGGTATATAATTTAATTTATAGAGTGAACAAAGAAAAATACTACAGCGGGATTTGAACCTGCAACCTTCGAATTACCGTACCGTTGTTCTATACCAACTGAGTTATCTAAGAAATGTGTTTTATTTAACAAACTTTTTATATATCACTCAAAATGAATACAATTGAGAAACAATACTTCCAAAATAACTCATTGTTATTTGTATCATACCAAGAGTTGCAATTTCCCACAGGAGAATTCCAAACGACCACCTAGAATAAAAAATAAAAAAAGACTTGCAAGCATTATAATTAATCACATATACGTATGTGAAATACCCACATTGGTAAATTGCTAGAAGTGAGACACATCCTTCAGTTCATAGAATGGGTTCCTCGTCAGTTCAATGAAATCATTTTCTGCCAATGATGCGAAATGGCAAGTTGTCTGTATTCAAGGGGTTTGTTCAAATGATATAATTAAATAATCCTAATAGAATGGGTTCCTCGTCATTAATTGTACATCTATCAGACTTGAGAACATGCTGAAAGTACAACTTATTCTACCTTCGGCATTACATTTAATAAGAAAATAATTGTTTGGTTTTAGGCCCCAATAATCCGATGTTTTATCCAGCCTTCGTTATATTGCTTTGTACTGCTCATTGCTGCATGCTTTTTTTGGACCCCATTTCACTAACGCCACATGAAAGCTGCATATTCGTGTACAGTGTTAGTTGAATAACTTGTACTTACACGTCACTTTTTGAGGTGTACGTCTGATGAGACAACGACTCCAGAGACAACCAGCGAGCAGGAACCCGAGTCTGAGAAAATATTATATGAATATTCATAAGTCATTAGAGGCAAACAATACAGAACATAATCTGACTCAATATAGTAAGTTATCTGTATCTATAGACAAGCTAACAGGTATATCACAGCCGAGTGAAATGTACATCTATGCCCTGTATCACAGCAAAGTCTCTTTCTCAATAATCAGTAAATAAATCTAACCTTAGATGTCTGTACATAGATATCTTCTCCTCGTGATAAACCGAAATCAGAAACCTTGGCAACCAGATTGTTGTCAAGGAGGATGTTTCTTGCTGCCAAATCGCGATGTATAACCTGTTAATTACAGAGTTAATATTAAATGATCGCATGTATTATCTAAACCATAACATGCAGAATGAAGTTTAAACATTGTATAAAATACGGAAATCTGTTCCTAAAAAGCATCTCCTATTGAATATGTTTTGTTAATGTTTAATTGCAACGATTGCCAAACAACAGTCCTCCAACAAAAAAATATGATTAAATAAAACGAAATGATACTTTCCCCAGATGCAGCAAGGTGTTGCATTCCTTTAGCCACACCCAAAGCAAACTGAATCAGCTTCTCAGAAGACAAAGATGCCTCACTGTCATCATCTGTGGATCGGGCTTTTCTCAGATAGGAGCGGAGATCACCATTGGGTAGGTACTCCATAGCAACGTACAATATGTCTGTTCAGATGTAAACAAACTTGTGTTAAAATAAAAAATATTTTAAGTAAGAGACTTTATACTCCTATTTGTGAAACCATCGGATTAAGATCAGAAGATGGTGGAAAAACTTGTCGCCAGTGAAATTAAAACAAGGAAACAAACAGAAGCAGTTATCGTCAATTCACTTACCTTCGTGTTGACAAGCGCCAATAATCCTGATAATATTCGGGTGACGTCCAACTTGAGTCATAGCTCGGAATTCTTCCATAAAATTATTCCTGTCAGATGGTGACGCTTGTGCTAAAATTGGAAAAATAGTCAAACAATCTCATTGTTTACCGTTTGTATACATGATGGCATTGAAGTTTAAGTTTTTATGAATTTTAGCTTATTGAAAGTCAGTATAATGTAGTAAAGAATATACTTTAATAAACTTACTCTTAAGGGTTTTAATGGCAGCCTTAAATATGTCTCCTTCTTTCATCACTCCACCTAATAGCACTTTACCAAAGTGTCCCTCACCGAGTACCTTAGTCCCAACCATCAAATCACCCCACAATACACTCCATGACTTGGCCCATCCTGGGAGATCAATATCATCGTAGGTCGATGATGAACCAACGGCAACTTGTTCATATTCTGATGGTTGATCAAGACCAACTTTCTCATATTCTGATGGGGTACTGAGTTTATCCTGCGATGATACGGCATTCTCATAGGAGGTCTGTTAAGATATCAATGATAACTTTATTACATCGATAGGTAAAAATACTTATTGAAAACATAACCACGGTTTGCACTAACTAGCACCTTTTACGAAAGTGTTAAATTTGTACAAATTATTACTATCCTCCATGATCAGCCAATTTGAATTGTTTCTAGTCCCATTAAACAACACAGTTAAATTAAACTATAAAATCTGATACAATTTCATGACAATTATTAGATGAAAGAATAAAATTAGAGAGGAGTGACAATAAAATACATATCACTCTCAGATTCCAATACATGTATTCGATACATGTATTTCCAAAAGGAGGTGTGACACACCATTATCCATGCCATAAAATACCATTTACAAATTGGTTAAATCGCTGAATTAATATTCTTTTTCTTAAGTTGATACAAAAAATAATCATACCAAAGCTTGTGTTAGTTTTGGTAAAATATATTCTGGTGCATTCATACTTCTTGACGATCAAGATTATAATTATGTTTTGGGATATCTTCAACTGAACGTTTACATAACCTGTTTCTGACCAGGAAACATAATATTACAGCGTTGTGCATTTATACTTTCGATCAACAAGATATATACTTTCAGTTCATACTTGAAACAATGACCTTAATGTACTTCCCTACACGGCTCATAGGCCTATAATGATCTGACTCCGGGAATTGTGATGACAGGGATATTTTAATCTGCAAAATAATATGGTAGATAACATTGTCCACTGGACTACAATGTTTATTTAGTCTGTATGGTGGTCTAGAAATATTCGTTCAACCAAAAACCTCAAATATGTATGAAAAACAATGATCTATTATTTTCTCACAGGAATTTGACATTAGCACTTACAGTGGGATCAGTTGCATATACTTGTCAGTTTTCTCTTAACCCTTATATATATTTTTAATGCATACCACTTTATAATTACCTCACTATCAGATAGAAACCCATGACTATCCTTGACCGTTTTTTCTTTCTTATTGCGAACGTTGTCCTGTGATGGATATGATGTATTTTTAAGGAATTGCTTAGGTTTTGGTTTAGTAGTGATACGTGGTGGAGGCTGGGATGTCACAGGAGCTGGTCCTCTGTCAGCTATTGTGCTGTACGAAGTTTCCTCTTCTTCAGCGGGTGTACGATCTCGTAAATAAACGTTATCTGCTTAATAATAGTAGAAGGTAAAAATAGTATGTTATTAAAAGTTGAATTGAATAATGGAAAACATTAACGTATAGTAAACACTGATATGAAATGCATAATGAGTTTCTGGGTAATAATTGGTTGTATATAATTATTCAAGTCTTACCCTTGACTGTATCACTGAGTACACACTCTTCTGCCTTCCGATGTCGTGCCTTTTGCCTAGTGTTTTTGAAATCAACAATAACAAACTCACTGGCGTGTAAACATAGATACAAAGATCATAGCTGTCATCAGATCATTGGTATCACTCATGCTTATCATAAATGTAGTTATCTGGGTAAACTGAACTCCTTTACATTAATACGTGAATACTGCCCAGAGTTATAATTACGCCATGCAAAACCTATGTTAATGAGGACAAGAGAACTAGTAGACTGAACAACGGTATTGTGTAGTCGTGTATATCCAACAATCTTTTCCCGGAGCTCGTTATTCCTTACAATCTGCATAGTTATGTCATCGTATCAGTTTGGCTCACATAGCTCAGTAACATTACCACGGTCACAAGAAGATGCTAGTGGTGGCTTGAGGATGCGTGATATAGTTGAGTTAATGGTTGCTATCGTGACATTGCACTCAGAATACATAACTTTATATCGTGACAGAATAAATACAGACACAAATACCAAAATGTAAGAATTTATGTACTTTAACATTAACACTGTTTCGCTACAATTTTATCAACAATTTCTAAAGTCCAACCTCATTTTGATAACAGCAGCAGCTACACATGCAATGATGACGAGAATCAGGACAGGAATCACCACAGCAGCGACTGGGAAACTACTCTCTGGTACTGCCAAACGATTTTATAAATTATTAAACGAACGAACAAATGAACCATGGAAGGCAACACAAATAAAACCATACACCGGCAAATATTAATATGTGACGTATATGAGCAACGAATTTGTGTTACTGTGCTACAGTAACGGTTGTTGACGTTGCACTAACTTTTCACTATTATTTTAGTTGTAGGCTATAGGCCGTATAGGTATGATTGGAAATCCATTTATGCGCATGCACGCTATCTGAACAATGTTCCACCGAACCTGTGTATTTTTACTAAACTTTTTAACGCATCTAAATACATATCTTGTTTTATTTAGTCTGGACGTTTTCGATGTCCCAATTTAAAGTTCACAACTTTAATTATCCTACAAAACAAGTAATTTTAAATTTTAATCGGCGTTCAAGGTAAATTTAGCTATGAGCGCGGGACATGCATTACTAGGCTGACAATGCATTATTAGGCTGTTTTAATCTTAAAAGTATACCGTCGGCAAATTGTAATCCAATCAACATATGCTAATATGTGAATGCACACAAATATTATATTATATTGAGTTACCTTTGACTCTGAGTGACTCTCCCCAGGCCACAAAATACTCCTGTTCAAATTTAAATAGGAAACTTATATATTATCGTGATATTTGTGCACAGTTTTGTTATCAAGGTGTGAAATGTATATTTTGCATTGCATGTGTACATTGCACGGTTTAGGTATATTTTAATAATCAGGTTTAAAGATAAACTACCCCGGTCTGTCAGCACATATCTTAATGTAAGCATTTATTTGTCTAATACTACACCATCATCTTAACTAAACGCCAAACACACATTTCAAACATATCATTTCTCCTGTTTATTATCCCACAAATCTGTATTTACCTTGACTGAAGTTCTGCTGACTGAACCAAGGTAAATATCATACTCAGTGTTGCTCTCCAAAGGTTTGTTGTCAAAACCACCATAAGTCATTCCATCACCTACAGTGAATGTTTCAGGAAGATTCTCTTTACGTAATTCTGCTGCTACGTAGTAGGTGCCATGTCTGATATAGAATTTGTGGCTTCTCGCTTGACGACTGGTTGACTCTGCTGCACACCAATTTGAATACCTCTGTTAAGAGAATATTGGTTCAAGGAAAACTTTTTCAAAGAAAATATTGTCAAATTGTTTATTTTAGATTTCAACGTGCTTTACCTATCTTTCAAATTATCCACGAACGTAATTATGTATCCATGCCGATGAGTAGGCATGGAAAATGTCACCTTATTATCGTGAGTCCCCTTTACTTAGCTGCAATGCTTTGGAGGGTCAAGCAGTTGGGTAAAAACTACCCCTTATTATTAAGAATCATACCATACGATTTTGTCGTTTGTTTTTTGGCAGTGTGTTGTCCCCTTTTGACGTACGCTCTCTTTCAGTTACTCTAGACCCGCCTGTGCTTCTCTGGATCTTATCTATCTGTCATCGCTGTGGCAAGCGATCTACCTGTATATAACCAGATACTCACGTGATGTAGGGTGAAGACGTAGGAAGATGTAAACCAATGGTGACTGTTGAGGGTGTGGATTTGGAGGACCTATTCGATGGCTTGGAAGGAGGATCAATTTCTGTAAAATCAGCAATTTGTTGGTCAGTCTCAACTAAAATTGTGTATTCTTATCAGGCTGGAAAATATAAATGCCTGTCATATCAGTAAAACTGGGCTTCGATAAGATAAGATCTGTTTGTATCTGGGAACTGCATTACATTTAAATTTTAAACTGACATTTCTTTGAGAAGACAAGTTAGAAATTAAACCTAATTATATACCTAATCAATGCGCAAAATTAAAGTAAAATGTACCAGTATCGTTGTTCTTTAATTATTTGTCCGAATAATTAAAGAACATTCACTGGTAAGCTCTTTTCCAATGATCCATCTACTGATGACGCAAACACGAAATATAAATTAGTACCACTTAATATGTTAGCTTGAAAAATTGTAAACAGAGTCTGGCAAACTGAATGTAAATCTCAAATCTCAAACTTTCTACGGAACCCCGTTTGCCGAAAAACAGCTGATGCAATTGTTTCCTTTGACATAATTGGAGGATTGTGCATCTTGGTTTGTCAGCAAGAAACTGGGATTGCATTACCTGTTTCAACTGATGTAAATTCCTCAATTTGGACTTGCGCTCCTGTACCAGCAACATTACTACCTGCCAGAAGAAACTCGTATTTTGTCGAGGGTTCTAAACCAGTGATATTATGTTGCATTCTTGGGTGTGGTATGTTTACTGACTGGTATGTACTCTGAGGCTTAAAGCTGATGCTGTAAGGCTTCTCTAGTACCTTAAAGTGAATCTGATTGTCATAATAAATGAAATTGAAACTGAATAGGATTTTAATACTGTAAGTTTCACATAAGATTTAAAGATGGTAAACTATTATCTTCTCCTCTGTCAATAGTAATGTTTTTATCTATAGCACAACCCATCCCATGCTACTTATTAAAATAACAGAACAGCTTCTGCTAAACATTATTTGTTAAAGTTATAGGCCTAATATTACTCCCTTTATTTACAAAGTAAGCTAACAAAAACGAAAAATGATACAAAACATCAGAATTACGTAAATCAAGAAGCTAGACGATTCATAAATCTTACCGTATATTCAGTAATGTCGCCATTTCTTTGTCCACAAGGTATCTCACTCCAAGTCAACTCAATATTGTGCCTCGATTTTGAAGTCGAATGGAAATCTGCTGGGGATGCTGATGGTTCTAATCATAATAATAATAATAATGTGTGGATTTATATAGCGCACGTATCCACCAACTAAGTGGTGCTCAAGGCGCATTATATTATTATCCCTGCTCATAAGGCTCATAAGGCTCATAAATCATTCCTGAAACCATCTCAGCTCCCTGGGGAGTATACAGCTCAATTGCTGCCATTTCTAGCGCATATAGAGCAAACCAACTCTGCCTTCACAGGTACCCATTTAACCCCTGGGTGGAGAGAAGCAATTATGATTAAGTGTCTTGCTCAAGGACACAAGTGTCACGGCCGTGATTCGAACCCACATTATGTTGCTAACACCAGAACTTGAATCCGGTAAGCTAGACCGCTCGGCCACGACACCCCACTTATCATATTGTAAAACAATGAAGACATTTGTTTTATTACCTTTTGATCGTTTATTACCTTTTTGATTTTAACGTTACGGCGGCCATATTTAATTCCCATAATGCATTGGAATTGGTCATGTTTCCAGATCCGTGTTCAAAAGCTTAATAAACCCTGAAACACAGTCTACTATTTACCACTAAAAGTGAAAATTCTTCATTCTTAATTCTTAATAATTATGACTTATGGATAAAGTCATAATTATTAGATATTAAGTCATCATTATGACTTAAGCCGAGAATTGTTAGAAGAGGCAGAAATTTGAGCGTGATAGGTTTTCTGAAGATACTTTAAGAAATATGATAGGGTGGGGCGGCACATTAGGCCTGATAGGATTAAGCATTTATATTTAATCTACAGGAAGAAACTTGTCAGTCAGTCGGTCAGTCGGTCAGTCGCTGTAGGGCGCTTACACATGTTTAATGATACTACATGGTTATACTTTCCGTATAACTCTACACGCATCTTTTGCAATAACATTTCAATCCAAAATGTATGGACACAGGAATGAGCGCAGTAACCCCAATTAGCTTTGTTCAAGTCAATATTCTGATATTCTGATGTTGGGAAGCCAGAACACGTACGTGTACAAGAATAATTAGGCCCTATGTGAAATTACAATGCGCATCCTTTCCAAAACACTGTATTTGGAATTTGTTTTCTGAATACGCCTACGTCTTATTGCATTAATCAATTTAGTTATCAACGTAGTTGTGTGTATCATTTTCATTGATTCCTATAGTTGCCTTTCCACATTGATTAAACATATAAATCACCCTTTGTGAGTAGAATAACAGTGCAGAGCCTTTGTTGATAGAATAACAGTGCATAGCGTTTGTTGATAGAATAACAGTGCATAGCGTTTGTTGATAGAATAACAGTGCATAGCGTTTGTTGATAGAATAACAGTGCATAGCGTTTGTTGATAGAATAACAGTGCAGAGCGTTTGTTGATAGAATAACAGTGCATAGCGTTTGTTGATAGAATAACAGTGCATAGCGTTTGTTGATAGAATAACAGTGCATAGCGTTTGTTGATAGAATAACAGTGCATAGCGTTTGTTGATAGAATAACAGTGCAGAGCGTTTGTTGATAGAATAACAGTGCATAGCGTTTGTTGATAGAATAACAGTGCAGAGCGTTTGTTGATAGAATAACAGTGCATAGCGTTTGTTGATAGAATAACAGTGCATAGCGTTTGTTGATAGAATAACAGTGCAGAGCGTTTGTTGATAGAATAACAGTGCATAGCGTTTGTTGATAGAATAACAGTGCAGAGCGTTTGTTGATAGAATAACAGTGCATAGCGTTTGTTGATAGAATAACAGTGCAGAGCGTTTGAACAATAAAGGCTCCAGTTTCTGGTCATAGGCTTCAAAATCCGTACGGTGACTCGCAAATTACCCATATTATAGCGGCTAAGAGAGGCCTCACAAATCTGGCAAACGTTCATACCCCTATGTAAAAAAAAAAGCTCTTT
This sequence comes from Zoroaster sp. YZ-2022, assembly GCA_029582265.1. Taxonomy (NCBI): domain Eukaryota; kingdom Metazoa; phylum Echinodermata; class Asteroidea; order Forcipulatida; family Zoroasteridae; genus Zoroaster; species Zoroaster sp. YZ-2022. The sequence goes on along the minus strand of CM055836.1, from coordinate 1,925,349 downwards.
TAAAACACAACACAACACAATTCCAATTGATCCAGTAATTTTGGCTGCAATTGAACATACCGACGTGCGGGTCTGAGGCGACACGCGCGGAGGCCAGAAACAGGATACATTTTGCCGTATCATATATAAGTGTATGGTATTTCATATGTTTCGGTAATTACCTTTTGCTGATGTTGTATACTCAATATGATTCTCATCCTGATATTCACCAAGTCCAGCTTCATTCCTCGCTAGTACACGGATCTTGTACGTTGAATATGCGTATAGTGATGAATCAGCGTCCCGTAAAGTGAACTCTCTCACTGACTTGTTGTCTACAGTTTCAAATTCACCATTCATCACTCGGCATTGATCTCTATTAACCAGTTGAAACTGAATCGCATAATCGATAACAGGACACTTGTTTGTTTTGTTTTTCCAATTAATGATGTTGATATCTGGATCAGAGATGACAAGATTACTCACTGCAATAGGAACTAGAAGAAACCAATAAGCAACTTGATTAAAAATATCAACATAATTTTCATCTTATGCATTGAAGGGGAACTACTCTGTGGTATGTAATAGTTCCGAGACGAGGGTATATTTAAACTTAGAAGATATTCACTTCGGTCAGATATATTTTGTATAATATAGGTTTCTTGGACAATATTCCTCCCGATCTATAGAGTAAACAATAACTGCAGGCTTATTATGATCGTTCTAGCAGATCTGCTTATTGATCAGTAGCATAGCCAAGGGGGTGGGAAAGTGGCCCAAAAAGGGGTTTGTATGTAATGTCAGGATTTTGTAAGTACAATGACCTATTTTGTCCATTCGTGAAGACATACACATGTCAGACAGACAGTCTGGATGTTCCGACAAATCTAACGGAATCCCTAAGCTATGTATAGGTTATGTATCTTCAATGTTCTGACGGACCGTATGTTACTACAGGGATGTTCAATGTACTGAAGGGCCGTACGTTACTACAGGGATGTTCAATGTACTGAAGGGCCGTACGTTACTACAGGGATGTTCAATGTACTGAATGGCCGTACGTTACTACAGGGATGTTCAATGTACTGAAGGGCCGTACGTTACTACAGGGATGTTCAATGTACTGAATGGCCGTACGTTACTACAGGGATGTTCAATGTACTGAATGGCCGTACGTTACTACAGGGATGTTCAATGTACTGAATGGCCGTACGTTACTACAGGGATGTTCAATGTACTGAAGGGCCGTACATTACTACAGGGATGTTCAATGTACTGAAGGGCCGTACGTTACTACAGGGATGTTCAATGTACTGAATGGCCGAACGTTACTACAGGGATCTTCAATGTTCTGACGGACCGTATGTTACTACAGAGATGTTCAATGTACTGAATGGCCGTACGTTACTACAGGGATGTTCAATGTACTGAAGGGCCGTACGTTACTACAGGGATGTTCAATGTACTGAAGGGCCGTACGTTACTACAGGGATGTTCAATGTACTGAAGGGCCGTACGTTACTACAGGGATCTTCAATGTTCTGACGGACCGTATGTTACTACAGGGATGTTCAATGTACTGAAGGGCCGTATTAAGTACAACTTAATGAAGGAAAAAACAAATTCGGTTTAGGCTACGGAAAACACGTTGTGAAATAATCTCTTCTTAGTGGGGATAGTTATCAATGTTTTGAACAGTGTGCTCTGTCCCTGTTCTTGAAGAAGCTTCAATGTACCGACAGACTTCGGTCGAACGTGGATCTTCCATTTACCATCGGACCGTTCACCAATTCACAAATGCACCGTATAAGAGTCAAGCCAGGGTGCTTGTGTCAATTTGTATTTGCGTTTCTCATGGCCCCTTCTATTATCAGCGACTAACAAGCCACAGGAGTATTCCGAAAGCCCTTTACTTTTGCCACATACACTGAATTTGTCAGACACTGGAGAACGAATAGTCTGAAAATCCATTGATCTGACTCCTAATATTTCAACCCGGCTGTTACCAACAACCCTTCCTTTGTCGGAACAATGGGTCGTCGGACAAGTGGGCCATTGGAACTATGGCCCTCAAAGATCCAATATGGTTCTTATCATAATTATATCCTAGTATAATGAAATAGACCATTGTTTCAACGAACCACATTAGTTTGTTTTTAGACCCTTATTCGATGTGTAGACGTATCGTATGTCGTTAATACAGAAATAAACATGAACTCTCATTACTTGTCAAACCTTACCATAGCAAATGATGCAGTCGGGTTGAAGTCCAATCATCCCATACGGACATGAGTCTGGATAAAAATAATTAAATTTAAAGATTTTAAATAGCAGTATTGGAATGTTTAGGCGTAATTACCCATCAAGGAAGTAATGACGTAACACCATTCCTCCCAAGCAGAAACACAAGTTACGTTCCTCTCAAATGTTTATTCGGAGTGGTAAGAATGTGTAGTACACGTATCATACCACTTGTCTACTTTTCACTTACTTTGGCAGTTGTCACCTCTGTAGCCTGTTTCACACATTACACCATCTGGCCATCTACCGTTGCCTTTGTCACAAACTACATCACCGGCACAATGACACTCCTGGGTACAAGTAGCTCCAAAGAACCCATCAGGACATACTATATGAATGGATAAGACATGTGGAATGGATAAGACACGTGAAATCCAACGTCATTTCCTTTTCGATGAGGGTACATCAGTACAAATGAATGTGACCGCTAAAGATCGACCCGTGGGGAGTTATTTTATATTAGTTATTTTATTACAGTTTACACTGGCAATCAAATTACATAAATTAAATATGAAACCAAAACCATAAAGACAAAAAATACACAAACATTTAAAATAAAGCTAGTGAGTGGTAATTTGATAGAACAGGTGACCAGCAAATTAATTACGCCGACAGAGAGAGCAATGGCAAAAAGACATCCATGTACAAATATTATCTACCGAGAAACTGGAAGCAAATTTTGTTCTGTAAAATGACGAATTTAAGTAGCAGATCTTGCTACCAAAGGAAGTTGATTCCAGATTAAAACAATCCGCTGAAAATAAAAAGAACTATGTGATGCAGTTTTATACCTAGGAACAGATAACATAAAATAATGATCAGAAGAAAGTCTAGTGGTAGGATTGCCTTTAGTTATATTAAAACTAACATAACGATCAATTACAAAACGTGTAATTTTACAGTTAAAAAGATATATAAGATCACCAATTTCTCTTTTAAAAGACAACAGTAAAATGGCAAGACGATCCAATGGTGACTTATAGTTTCCTCAAGATAATGCAGGATAAATTTTGCAGCCTGTCTTTGAACACCTTCAATTAACCTCATGTTACGTTTTGACGTTCCACTCCACACAGAACTACAATATTCAAGGTTACTTCTAATCAAAGCAGAATAAAGTGTTTTTGAAACTCGAACAGGGGCTTCATAGCCAATAATACGTTTTACCAACCCCATCATCATATTACATTTGCCAGCAATTCTATTAACATGATCATTCCAAACAAAGCCCGAGGAAATATCCACACCAAGATCCCGAACGGAATCAACCCGTTCGAGAGAAATATTGTTTAATTTGTAATCAAAATTTACTAATTGTTTACGCCTAGATATGGAAACAATTTGGCAATTCGAAATATTAAAATGCAAATCCCACTCAACACTCCAAGAATACATGGAATCAATATCCTTCTGTAATAATTTACAATCAGATATATTCTTAACGGAATTAAAACACTTGGAATCGTCGGCAAACAGTGCCACTGTAGAATATTGGACAGTGCTGGACATGTCGTTTATATACAGAAGAAACAATAACGGACCCAATATGGAACCCTGTGGCACACCTGACACAACCGGCAACCAATCAGAGTTACATCCCTCGAGAACCACCTTTGCTGACAATTATTCAAGTAAGACTTTAACTTATAATAAAAGACAAAAGATTCTTAAAATTGTTACGCAGCTTTCGAAAAGCTGTCCAGTTGTTGGGTTAAATAAAAAAAATTAGCCTTCCTTTCCAGGCCGATTTTTATTTTGAGCATGTCGGACTTCTTCATGAACCCATGAACCTTTATCTATAAATTGAAAATAGTGCTAGTGGTAAACTTTAGCACTCTGGTACAAGCTGTGACCAATTTTGGCATAACATAAAACATTTTGATAACCAAAAACTTCAAATATGTATGAAAAACAATGATCTATTATTTTCTCACAGGAATTTGACATTAGTACTTACAGTGGGATCAGTTGCATATATTTGTCAGTTTTCTCTCAACCTTTATATATATTTTTAATGCATACTATATAATTACCTCACTATCAGATAGAAACCCATGACTATCCTTGACCGTTTTTTCTTTCTTAGTGCGAACGTTGTCCTGTGATGGATGTGATATCTTTTTAAGGAATTGCTTAGGTTTTGGTTTAGTAGTGATACGTGGTGGAGGCTGGGATGTCACAGGAGCTGGACCTCTATCAGCGATTGTGCTGTACGAAGTTTCCTCTTCTTCAGCGGGTGTACGATCTCGTAAATAAACGTTATCTGCTTAATAATAGTATAAGGTAAAAATAGTATGCTATTAAAAGTTGAATTGAATAATGGAAAACATTAACGTATAGTAAACACTGATAAAATGCATAATGTGTTTCTGGGTAATAATTGGATGTATATAATTATTCAAGTCTTACCCTTGACTGTATCACTGAGTACACACACTTCTGCCTTCCGATGTCGTGCCTTTTGCCTAGTGTTTTGGAAATCAACAATAACAAACTCATTGGCGTGTAAACAATTGACATATTTATATAGATACAAAGATCATAGCTGTCATCAGATCATTAGTATCACTCATGCTTATCATAAATGTAGGAATCTGGATAAACTGAACTCCTTTACAATAATACGTGAATACTGCCCAGAGTTATAATTACGCCATGCAAAACCTATGTTAATGAGGACAAGAGAACTAGTAGACTGAACAACAGTATTGTGTAGTCGTGTATATCCAACAATCTTTTCCCGGAGTTTGTTATTCCTTACAATCTGCATAGTTATGTCATCGTATCAGTTTGGCTCACATAGCTCAGTAACATTACCACAGTCACAAGAAGATGCTAGTGGTGGCTTGAGGATGCGTGATATAGTTGAGTTAATGGTTGATATCGTGACATTGCACTTAAAATACATAACTTTATATCGTGACAGAATAAATACAGACACAAATACCAAAATATAAGAATGTCTGTACTTTAACATTAACACTGTTTCGCTACAATTTAATCAACAACTTCTGAAGTCCAACCTCATTATAATAACTGTAGCAGCTACACATGCAATGATGACGAGAATCAGGATAGGAATCACCACAGCAGCGACTGGGAAACTACTCTCTGGTACTACAACAAACAAAAATAAATAAAATAAAATGATAATAATGATACAAAAAACAAACAAAAAATATAATTTTAAATAGATGGACGGATGAGCGGGCAGGCGGGCAACGGGCAGTTAACGTCCTAGAACCGAAAAGAGAAAAGAAAAACTACGTGAAATAATTAAGAAAAGGTTATGCACAAGCTAAAATGCAGAGTTGTAGTACTCGTACTCATGGGAAAAGTATTTGAATACACAAACTATAGAGTTGTGTTATGAGTACTTGTACTCGTACTCTCGTACTTGAGTATGTACTCTCGAGTTCATTTTTCTTTACTCGTTGTCGTACTTATTAACAATTGCTTGACTGGAAGTGTGCTTACATTAACTGATTATTGAACAAGTAATGTAACTACGATTATTTTCTTCCAATCCGTATGCTAATGTATGACTGCATGACATTTATTATTAAAAAAAATCGATACCTTTTACTCTGAGCGACTCTCCCCAGGACATGGAATACTCCTGTTCAAATTCAAATAGGAAAATTATGTTATAGTAATCTATTAAGTTGACGCTATAGATTATGCGAAATGTGACCTCGAGTGTTTACCAAAGAGCCCCAAGGTCAAACTAAGGCAGAACAAAGCCGAAACAGTTGTCAGTGACATATAATTCATCCGTAACTTAGTTTTAAAACAATACGTATTTTGTCGAGATCAAAGTAGATATAATTTTGTTAAGTGCATGCACAAATAATCACGCACACTAGCTGTTGCATGCCATTTAAACCAAACAGGTTTAAACCAGGGTCTACTGAGGTAGGCGCGAGCTAGATATTATGAAGCCTAATGTTTGAGATAATGTCAGAAGTTGATTTGAAAGTACATGTACTTGGATATCAAAAGCAATGGAGGTCTGTCCATGGGCTTTAGCAGATTCGCAAATGATCGTGGTTTTAAAGTTAACTATGGAAGGGCCTATACATAATCTAAAGTTTTACAACTTGAGCAAAAACACTTACATAAACTCACCAAACTAAATTTATGTGAAATATTGACATTATTGAAACAAAATAGCTATAAAATAGTATTTACGAACAACATCCTATGCATTAAAAATATGTGATTTATAACTGTCAAAATCAAACACTTTGTAGGCATATAAACTTGCGTATTGAACACGCATCCTTGTTCAAGGGTAATTTCGGCATAATACAAACATTCGCTTTAATTATTACCGTGTCTGAAATTCTGCTGACAGAACCGAGGTAAATATCATACTCAGTGTTGCTCTCCAAGGGTTTGTTGTCAAAACCACCATAAGTCTTTCCATCACCTACGGTGAATGTTTCAGGAAGATTCTCTTTACGTAATTCTGCTGCTACGTAATCAGGTGTCATGTCAGATCTTAGCTGTCTAGAATCTGTGGCTTCTCTCTTGACGACTGGTTGACTCCGCTGCACACCAATTTGGATACCTCTGTACAATAAGAATATAAACGACGTGTATAGTAGGTCTACTTTTAACAAATTGTCTGCATGGTTTAACTGTCACGATGACATAGTCATATTGATGATTAGTCATAGAAAACCACGGGCGTAAATACCGGGGGAACGGGGAGATATATTCCCCCACACACATTTTGGATCGGGGGGATGGCCCATAGGATCACCCCCCCAACCCCAGAATTTTCCATGCGTTGAAAAAATATATATAATGAAAATACACATGCAGAACTTCAAGTTATACCGTGCACCCAAATTAGAGGAGGATAGGGTAAGTGCCCCCTCTTTATATCCAATCAACATTCATAATGCATTGAAATTCACCGTAGGCTTTATTTGAACCCTAGTTTGGCAGTGTTGTTGCCTTTTCAGACACTCTGGATCTGCACCCGCTTCTATGGATTCTTGATACACTTTTTCATGAAAATCATTACCGGCTTATAATCTGAGATACTCACGTGATGTAGGTCGAATTCGTTGGAGGATGTAAACCAATGGTGACTGTTGATGGTGTCGATATGGAGGAATTATAAGATGGCATTGCAGGAGAATCAATTTCTGTAAAATTTGCAAATATGTATACGATTTTCTACTCAAATTGTTTGTGTATATTGCTTACAAATTAATAGTATTCTTATCAGGCTTGAAACTATATAGGATTGTTATATCAGTATACATGGGCTTCATATATTTATCAACAATTCTCTGTCGTAAGAATCGATCATCTCTGGAAAAATCATAACATTTAATTTTGATGAAGTTTCCTTTGAGAAAATAAACGCTGTCAGAGCGAGGATTGTGCATCTTTATACTAGGACGTTGCATCTTGATTTGTTACCAAGAAAGGGACTTCATCACCTGTTTCAACTGATGTAAATGCCTCCACTTTGTGCTGCTCTCCTGTACCAGCAACATTAACACCTGCCAGAAGAAACTCGTATTTTGTCGAGGGTTCTAAACCAGTGATATTATGATGCATTCTCGGGTGTGGTATGTTTACTGACTGGTATGTACTCTGAGGCTTAAAGCTGATGTTGTAAGGCTTCTTCAGTACCTTAAAGAGAATCTGTGACAATCAAAATAAAGGAAACTGAAACTGAGTAGGATTTTAATACTGTAAGTTTCACATAAGAAATAAAGATGATAAACTATTATCTTCTTCTCTTCTGTCAATAGTATTTTTTGTCTAGCCCAACCCATGCTACTTATAATGATATTCAATGAAACAGTTTTTGTTAAATATGGATTATAGTTGTATTATTTTTAGAGTTATAGGCTCAATATTATTCCCTTTATTTACAAAGTAAGCTAACCAAAAAGGAAAATGATACAAAACATCAGACAATTCACAAACCTTACCGTATATCCAGTAATGTCGCCATTTCTTTGTCCACAACGTATTTCACTCCAAGCCAACTCAATATTGTGCCTCGATTTTGAAGTCAACTGGAAAGCTGCTGGGGATGCCGATGGTTCTGGTCATATTATAAACCACGAAGATATTTGTTTTATTACTTTTCGATCATATACATCTAGTTATAGTTATCTAGTTCAGCAGAGGCAGACATAATCACATCCAACACTATTTATAAAGTGAAAATGGCAAAAATAAATTGTTTTGCATTTTAACATTACGGCGGCCATATTTGATTCCCAGAATGCATTGGAATTGGTCATGTTTCCAGATCTGTGTTCAAAAGTTTTATAAACCCTACAACACAGTGTACTATTTACCACTGAAAGGGGAAATTCAAATTGGACCTGTTCAAAATAGACGGTTTCCCTGACATTAACGAAAGCGTTAAATACGGAAGCATTAAAGGGACATCGTCAACAAAAGATAACACGGCTTAGATCATAATTATGACTTGTGTTAAGTCATAATTATTACTTATGTACTGTGTTATTATCATTGCTTATGCAAAGTCGTCATAATTATGAGACATTAAGTCATAGTTATGACTTAAGCTGGGTACATTTTTTACGATGTCCCTTCAACGCTTCCGTAAAGAACTGTTAGATGAGGCAGCAATTTGAGCGTGATAGGTCAAAGTTTTCTGAAGATTTTTTAAGAAATATGTGGGTGGCACATTATGCCTTATAGAATTAAGCATTTATATTTAATCTATAGGAACAAACCCGTTGGTCAGTCAGTTGGTCAGCTGTACGGCTCTGATACATGTTTTATGATACAACAAGTACAGGGTTTTACTTTCCTAAATATTTCTGAATACTTATTATTGTATTGATAATTTTATAAGCTAGTTATCAACGTAGTTTTGTGTATCATTTTCATTGATGCCTACAGTCGCCTTTCCAAATTGATTAACCCTGCGAGCCGCAATACACTACAACTACCACAAGCGGAATAAGGGGAGACTCCGGAAGGCACTTTGTATTACGCGCAGAATACACCGCGCGATCCGTTTTCTAACGATCTAATACACTACGCAATCCTTTTCTAACCGATTTCCAACAGTCTAAATTCATGAATGGAGGTCCCCTGGACCCTCCAGTAGGATGATTGATAGCTAGGGTTGTGAGCCACAATACACCACAACTACCACAAGCGGAATAAGGGGAGACTCTGGAAGGCACTTTGTATTACGTGCAGAATACACTACGCAATCCTTTTCTAACCGATTTCCAACAGTCTAAATTCATGAATGGAGGCCCCCTGGACCCTCCTACAGTAGGATGATTGATAGCTAGGGTTGTGAAGGTCAGATAGCTGACCTTTCTTGGCAGCGATACTCAGAGTACTTAGATTTGCGCACACGTGAATGGGCTTAGATTTGTGCATAAAACACTGGTTGGTTGTGTAATTAGATGAATCTAGGTCCCCTGGTCACATTCTACAGTAGGATTACTCATAAATTATCTTGATAAGGCCAGCCAGGCTGGCTAGGCGGTGAAATATCAAAGGATTAGTTTGTTTACACACTGACTGGGCTGAGATTTGTATACAAGTCAATGGGCTGAGATTTGTACACAAGTGAATGGGCTCTGGCTGGATGCCCAACTTTCCCACGGTGGGGGGTGACCTGAACTGAACTCGATGTTAAAGGTTACTATGGAATGTGAAACTAGAGGTTCTCATTGAGGATTACATGAAGTTTCAGCGGAATTCGCCCAAAGGTTTTTCAGTAATTAAAAAAAGGAAAAAAAGTGCCTTCCGGAATCACCTATTCGCTGCTCGCAGGGTTCGTCGTCCTTGTCTTCGTTATCGTCGTCATCGCTGTAATCTTTGTCGACTTCAATATTTGCTTTTAATTTAAACTAGACCAGTAATTCTACGCTAGTTAAATAATTAAAACTCTTTGACAATCCTACTTTCACCCAGACTCATGTCCGTACGGGATGATAGGACTTCAACCCAACTGTATCCTTTGTTACGGTAAGGTTAATACGATAAATACAATGCAATTTAATGTTCATTCCTATAGTACCAACTTACCGTACGTCGGGCCATTGAATAGGGGACCATTTGATATTCCAACAGCGGATTGGTCCGACTGCCCGTAATTCGGATCAATGGGCTGTCAGTTATTTAACTAGGTCAGTAGGCTTATAATAATTAGAACCCTGTTAGATCTTTGAGACCCGACCTGCCGGTTGAAATATTTCAGGAGTCGGACGAATGGGTTGTCGGACTAATAAGAAAAATAAGCTGTCGGGCGATTAGACATTTGGATTTTTTTGTTGGGCAAAAGTAAAGGACTTTTGGAACATCGACTATAATTACCCCCTTAAAAAATATATGTGGCGGACTAACAGTGAGTCAGTTGGTAAATTGAACATCCCTATTGCACCGACTTACCGTATGTTCATTTATTGAATATTTCAGTATCGTCTACGTTAGTAGGAACATTGAATTTCCATGTGCATGTATTTATTTTATAGTCCTTTGTCTTGTTTCTGTCTACGTTTGTCTGTTTTGTCTGTTAATAGGTTAGAGAACAAAAGCTTTGCTTCATTGTCTTTTAAACTTTCATATCTTTATTCATCAAAATATCATGGTGATGATAAAAACAAATTCTAAAATTATTTTGATATTTATTCAATAATGCTCACTGTTTTCTTTCAGTTCCTATTGCAGTGAGTAATCTTGTCATCTCTGAGTCAGATACCAACATCATTAATTGGAAAGCCCCCAAAACAAGTGTCCTGTTATCGATTATTCGATTCAGTCTCAACTGGTTAATAGAGATCAATGCCGAGTGATGAATGGTGAATTTGAAACTGTAGACAACACGTCAGTGAGAGAGTTCACTTTACGGGACGCTGATCTATACGCATATTCAACGTACAAGATCCGTGTACAAGCAAGGAATGAAGCTGGGCTTGGTGAATATCAGGATGAGAATCATACTGAGTATACAACATCAGCAAAAGGTAATTACCGAAACATACAAAACATCCTATTTATATTTTATATGATAACGATCTGCATCGTTATTCTACCTTGCAACAAAGGGTCATTTAAATGTTTAAGTAACTGGCGACCAATTAGTCTTCTGAACGTAGATTATAAAATAATAGCTAAAGCCATAACGAATCGTTTGAAGCAAATAATGCCCGATATTATAAGCGATGATCAATCATGTGGTGTTAAAGGTCGAAATATACATGATAACTTAATGACCATAAGAGACCTGATTTTTTATGTAAATAATGAAAATAAACCTGCGGCTATTCTTAGTATTGATCTAGAAAAGGCTTTCGACAGAATTGAATGGACATATTTGTTCTCTATAATGGAAAAAATGGGTATTCCAAATGGTCTCATTAAATGGGTAAAACTCTTTACAGCAATCCTTATAGTTCAATCATTGTAAATAACTTCATCACTGAGCCGTTTAAAGTAACCAGGGGAATCAGACAGGGATGCCCATTGTCTCCATTATTGTTTAGTATATGTGCAGAAGGACTAGGTAATCTAATAAGAAACAATAATAACATACGGGGTATCCAACTACCCCAGACTAATGTTAAACTCATTCAACATGCAGATGATACCAATTTGTTTATTAGTAATAACGAGGATTTTAAAGTTCTTCATGATATCTTTATTACTTACAGCAAAGGGTCTGGTTCTAAAATCAATACTACCAAATCAGAAGGCTTGTGGTTAGGGCCATGGAAAAACAGAACTGATAAACCAGGGGGTTTTCGTGGACAAACAAAGGTTTTAAAATTTTAGGGATTTTATTTGGCAACGAAGACAATTCCCGTAAAAACTGGGAACCACGAGTTAACAAAATGAGGTCGGCTTTGCGCAGATGGAAAGGCAGACAATTAACTATGAGGGGAAAATCCATCGTCGTAAATAGCCTTATTGGTGCTGGTTTATCTTACTACGGTTCTGTTATTTCTTGTCCCGAAGAATATGTAAAGGAAATGGAAACAATTAAATGGTCCTTTTATTGGGATGATAAACCGGACAAAATTAAAAGAACAACAATAACTGGACAACAAAAATTCGGAGGGACTGGTTTAATCGACATCAGAAAGAAATTACAGGCACTAAAATTATATGTAATTACTAAATATATGAAAAGCACTGGCAAATGGAAGTATCTGTTTGATTGTTGTATATCTCATGCCAGTGGGAACAACCAACTAGGTTGGTATATTCTCAACAATCCAAAGGTTATTATTTCGAGTGCTTAAAACTGTTATAGAGATCTTATTCCGCTATTCCAAATAGCTGGAGGCGATTTCAATGAGACTTTCTCCTGTATTAATGAAACACGCAGTCTCCCCTTATGGAAAAATTCCATTATAACAGGACACCCAAATGTCGAAATGGACAGCAAAATTTTTAAACCGCAAGGTATAACTGTTTTAAATCAGGTGCTAATAAATGAAGAGATTATCTCACATGATATTTTAGCCCAAAAATGCAATATTTTACTTATTAATGCAGGAAGAATTGTAGCTGGTTTAAGGAAAAACATAAGAACGGAATACGTTAAAGAAAATAGGGAAGGCCCCCCAAATAATTGTCTATGTAATGCTTCTATTAACGACAATTTAGGTAACGATACTATAAAAATTTCAGACCTGAATGTTAAAATTATTTACTTAAATCTTGTACAATTGTATTTTACACCGCCAGTCGCTGAAAAAGCCTGGGAACGTACACTTAATCTTGTTAGTTCGCCTCCTTGGGATACAATTTGGATAAATAATGGTTGTTCTCTACTCGATCACGATGATAGAAATTTGTGGGATAAATTAATACAAAGAATTTTACCTACACAAAATAAGCTTAAACACATGGGGATTACGAGTGACGACCTTTGTCCATTGTGCAACATAGAAAAAGAAACCATCGAACATGTATTTCTCACATGCTTGGTACATATAGATGCATGGCTTTTCGTTGAAAACTTAATAAAGAAATATACCCAAAAACAATGCTTCCTCTTAACTGATTCAGCAAGAATTTTAGTAATAATAATAATGTCAAGATTCTCTGGGACTTCAACATCCAGACAGATCATGTTATAGAACATAGACGGCCGGATGTTGTTGTTTTGGATAAGCATGCAAAGATGTGTCATCTTATTGATATATTTTGTTACGAGTAAAGCATAATAAAATACGGTAATTGACGACTTCTAAGATTTCTTTCTATGAAATGCCGATTTCAATCCGAAACAAACACGCTTATAAGAACAGTTAATAATTATCAAAGCAATAGAAAATTAAATACAAGTACGAACGGGTGCAACAACCAGAGAGGGTAAGATTTTTCTGTCGTGGAGTACCCTGACTGCTGATGAATATTACAATAAATATATCATGCATATATGGTATTATCCTGGTACGCAATTTTTTGTTGGTCCAATAAAATACAAAATCAGTCGCTCGTCAGCCTTTGTAACATTTGCAATAACCCCTCTTTTGATCATTACTAACTGTCTGAACCTTGTATTAGGTATAGATCCAACATGGCGGTCAGCCATGCGTGCATGCGCGTAGAAAAGTTATGCTGATGAAAAGAGATATACAAAGTTGGAGGTGAAGTAAAGATGAATATCTCCTTGTTTATTTTGTCCCCAATACCCAGTAGATTCACATAAAGCCAATATTCCTAAAAACAAACAGTGTTTGGCTGGTTACAGGATTTTTTTCCAAAAACCCATGTAACAGATATACTCTTGTGGGTGACAGTGGATGGATACGTGTCATGTATGCAAAACGCTGATATGCAAATACCTACACTCACTGGCCAAAAGTATTGCAACATGCTCAAAACTGAGCACTTTACAGTAACAGGTGAGATAATCATATAATCTGATTTCATCGATCGTGTATTACATAATTTCCAAGCAAGAACAGTAAAAAAGAACATTGACTTCAAAACACAGGCACTTTCAAGAAGTCTTAAGTAGTGTAAATAAAATAAAATAAATTATTGTAACACAGTTCTCCAAACTGAACTTTGGCGTGTGTTGCAATACTTATGGCCAGTGAGTGTACATTTATAAAGGTCGTTCTATGCATTCCAATGTACATGTGATATTCAGTGTACATTATATTCACGTCGTTATATCATTTTTTGTATTACATATGCTATATTAACTAATAGGAAGGTGATCACTAACATTGTCAGATAATACAATATTTGTGTTATATGCTGCTCGACGTTATTTGTAAACATATTATCGATTACAGTAGAGCCGTATTGAGCATAATTCACGTGGGGGTATCAATGGTAGAACGGAGAAAGTATGTTGTTGTCCTCTTTCGGCTGCTCCCGTTAGGGGTCGCCACAGCGGATCATGATCCGCATATTTGATTTGACATAGGTTTTACGCCGGATGCCCTTCCTGACGCAACCCTCCCATTTATCCGGGCTTGGGACCGGCACTAAGCATGCACTGGCTTGTACATCCCCAGTGGCTGGGTTCAATTCGGCCCTCGCAGCAATTATGGTAAAGTGTCTTGCTCAAGAGAACGGAGAAAGTATAAGAGAGTATAACATATTTAAAAAAGAATTATCGTAAATAATAAGTAAATAACAATTTCTATTTTCATTAGATATTTGTATGAGACGAGTTTCAAAATCATTTACAAAATCAGTCAGGTTAATTAGGCGGGGTGATCTATAAATTACACCAACAATAATGTCTTTCATATGTTTAATTTGAATTTCAATTTGAAAAAAAATAGTCAAAGAAAAGAATGTGTTGATAAATCATTTCTCATAGTAACCATTTATCATAGTCGCTTATGTATATTAAAGAAACCTCCACCTTTTTAGATGAACACTATTTGAATTCCATTTTATAGCAAGGTAAAAATAACATCGAATCAGGATTTGTATTAATCGAAGTTTCAGTTAAACATATGACGTGGATTTTATGATAAATTTCAGAAAGTGCAAAATTATCAGTTCTCCTGAATACATCTTATATTGGTATGATATATTGAGGAGGACTTATTAAGTAACTAATTTTGAATACATCTTATATTGGTATGACATATTGAGAAGGACTTATTAAGTAACTAGTTCTGAATACATCTTATATTGGTATGATATATTGAGAAGGACTTATTAAGTAACTAGTTCTGAATACATCTTATATTGGTATGACATATTGAGAAGGACTTATTAAGTAACTAGTTCTGAATACATCTTATATTGGTATGATATATTGAGAAGGACTTATTAAGTAACTAGTTCTGAATACATCTTATATTGGTATGATATATTGATATGGACTTATTAAGTAACTAGTTCTGAATACATCTTATATTGGTATGATATATTGATATGGACTTATTAAGTAACTAGTTCTGAATACATCTTATATTGGTATGATATATTGAGAAGGACTTATTAAGTAACTAGTTCTGAATACATCTTATATTGGTATGACATATTGAGAAGGACTTATTAAGTAACTAGTTCTGAATACATCTTATATTGGTATGATATATTGAGAAGGACTTATTAAGTAACTAGTTCTGAATACATCTTATATTGTATGATATATTGATATGGACTTATTAAGTAACTAGTTCTGAATACATCTTATATTGGTATGATATATTGAGAAGGACTTATTAAGTAACTAGTTCTGAATACATCTTATATTGGTATGACATATTGAGAAGGACTTATTAAGTAACTAGTTCTGAATACATCTTATATTGGTATGATATATTGAGAAGGACTTATTAAGTAACTAGTTCTGAATACATCTTATATTGGTATGATATATTGATATGGACTTATTAAGTAACTAGTTCTGAATACATCTTATATTGGTATGATATATTGAGAAGGACTTATTAAGTAACTAGTTCTGAATACATCTTATATTGTATGATATATTGATATGGACTTATTAAGTAACTAGTTCTGAATACATCTTATATTGGTATGATATATTGAGAAGGACTTATTAAGTAACTAGTTCTGAATACATCTTATATTGGTATGATATATTGAGATGGACTTATTAAGTAACTAGTTCTGAATACATCTTATATTGGTATGACATATTGAGAAGGACTTATTAAGTAACTAGTTCTGAATACATCTTATATTGGTATGATATATTGAGAAGGACTTATTAAGTAACTAGTTCTGAATACATCTTATATTGGTATGATATATTGAGATGGACTTATTAAGTAACTAGTTCTGAATACATCTTATATTGGTATGACATATTGAGAAGGACTTATTAAGTAACTAGTTCTGAATACATCTTATATTGGTATGACATATTGAGAAGGACTTATTAAGTAACTAGTTCTGAATACATCTTATATTGGTATGACATATTGAGAAGGACTTATTAAGTAACTAGTTCTGAATACATCTTATATTGGTATGATATATTGAGAAGGACTTATTAAGTAACTAGTTCTGAATACATCTTATATTGGTATGATATATTGATATGGACTTATTAAGTAACTAGTTCTGAATACATCTTATATTGGTATGATATATTGAGAAGGACTTATTAAGTAACTAGTTCTGAATACATCTTATATTGGTATGACATATTGAGAAGGACTTATTAAGTAACTAGTTCTGAATACATCTTATATTGTATGATATATTGATATGGACTTATTAAGTAACTAGTTCTGAATACATCTTATATTGGTATGATATATTGAGAAGGACTTATTAAGTAACTAGTTCTGAATACATCTTATATTGGTATGATATATTGAGATGGACTTATTAAGTAACTAGTTCTGAATACATCTTATATTGGTATGACATATTGAGAAGGACTTATTAAGTAACTAGTTCTGAATACATCTTATATTGGTATGATATATTGAGAAGGACTTATTAAGTAACTAGTTCTGAATACATCTTATATTGGTATGATATATTGAGATGGACTTATTAAGTAACTAGTTCTGAATACATCTTATATTGGTATGACATATTGAGAAGGACTTATTAAGTAACTAGTTCTGAATACATCTTATATTGGTATGACATATTGAGAAGGACTTATTAAGTAACTAGTTCTGAATACATCTTATATTGGTATGACATATTGAGAAGGACTTATTAAGTAACTAGTTCTGAATACATCTTATATTGGTATGATATATTGAGAAGGACTTATTAAGTAACTAGTTCTGAATACATCTTATATTGGTATGATATATTGATATGGACTTATTAAGTAACTAGTTCTGAATACATCTTATATTGGTATGATATATTGAGAAGGACTTATTAAGTAACTAGTTCTGAATACATCTTATATTGGTATGACATATTGAGAAGGACTTATTAAGTAACTAGTTCTGAATACATCTTATATTGGTATGACATATTGAGAAGGACTTATTAAGTAACTAGTTCTGAATACATCTTATATTGGTATGATATATTGAGAAGGACTTATTAAGTAACTAGTTCTGAATACATCTTATATTGGTATGATATATTGATATGGACTTATTAAGTAACTAGTTCTGAATACATCTTATATTGGTATGATATATTGAGAAGGACTTATTAAGTAACTAGTTCTGAATACATCTTATATTGGTATGACATATTGAGAAGGACTTATTAAGTAACTAGTTCTGAATACATCTTATATTGTATGATATATTGAGAAGGACTTATTAAGTAACTAGTTCTGAATACATCTTATATTGGTATGATATATTGAGAAGGACTTATTAAGTAACTAGTTCTGAATACATCTTATATTGGTATGATATATTGATATGGACTTATTAAGTAACTAGTTCTGAATACATCTTATATTGGTATGACATATTGAGAAGGACTTATTAAGTAACTAGTTCTGAATACATCTTATATTGGTATGATATATTGAGAAGGACTTATTAAGTAACTAGTTCTGAATACATCTTATATTGGTATGATATATTGATATGGACTTATTAAGTAACTAGTTCTGAATACATCTTATATTGGTATGATATATTGAGAAGGACTTATTAAGTAACTAGTTCTGAATACATCTTATATTGTATGATATATTGATATGGACTTATTAAGTAACTAGTTCTGAATACATCTTATATTGGTATGATATATTGAGAAGGACTTATTAAGTAACTAGTTCTGAATACATCTTATATTGGTATGATATA
This sequence comes from Zoroaster sp. YZ-2022, assembly GCA_029582265.1. NCBI lineage: Eukaryota > Metazoa > Echinodermata > Asteroidea > Forcipulatida > Zoroasteridae > Zoroaster > Zoroaster sp. YZ-2022. Next base: position 1,906,840 of record CM055836.1, on the reverse strand, counting down.
TTGAGAAGGACTTATTAAGTAACTAGTTCTGAATACATCTTATATTGGTATGATATATTGAGAAGGACTTATTAAGTAACTAGTTCTGAATACATCTTATATTGGTATGATATATTGATATGGACTTATTAAGTAACTAGTTCTGAATACATCTTATATTGGTATGACATATTGAGAAGGACTTATTAAGTAACTAGTTCTGAATACATCTTATATTGGTATGATATATTGAGAAGGACTTATTAAGTAACTAGTTCTGAATACATCTTATATTGGTATGACATATTGAGAAGGACTTATTAAGTAACTAGTTCTGAATACATCTTATATTGGTATGACATATTGAGAAGGACTTATTAAGTAACTAGTTCTGAATACATCTTATATTGGTATGATATATTGAGAAGGACTTATTAAGTAACTAGTTCTGAATACATTGGTATGATATATTGAGAAGGACTTATTAAGTAACTAGTTCTGAATACATCTTATATTGGTATGATATATTGAGAAGGACTTATTAAGTAACTAGTTCTGAATACATCTTATATTGGTATGATATATTGATATGGACTTATTAAGTAACTAGTTCTGAATACATCTTATATTGGTATGACATATTGAGAAGGACTTATTAAGTAACTAGTTCTGAATACATCTTATATTGGTATGACATATTGAGAAGGACTTATTAAGTAACTAGTTCTGAATACATCTTATATTGTATGATATATTGAGAAGGACTTATTAAGTAACTAGTTCTGAATACATCTTATATTGGTATGACATATTGAGAAGGACTTATTAAGTAACTAGTTCTGAATACATCTTATATTGGTATGACATATTGAGAAGGACTTATTAAGTAACTAGTTTTGAATTTTATGGAAGTTGGGTTTAAGGAAGTATGGTTAAAATACAATCATTGAAACGAATAGGAATGATTCACTTCTGTCATCAGTACCCGGTATCGCTGTTACGAGGTTCATAGAACAGTATGGTTAAAATACAATCATTGAAACGAATAGGAATGATTCACTTCTGCCATCAGTACCCAGTATCGCTGTTACGAGGTTCATAGAACATTATGGTTAAAATACAATCATTGAAACGAATAGGAATGATTCACTTCTGTCATCAGTACCCAGTATCGCTGTTACGAGGTTCATAGAACAGTATGGTTAAAATACAATCATTGAAACGAATAGGAATGATTCACTTCTGTCATCAGTACCCAGTATCGCTGTTACGAGGTTCATAGAACAGTTTAAAGTGGTTTGAATGGACAACAGGGACGTTACGTAAATTGGAATGCATAGGACGACATTTCTAAATGTAGGTATTTGTATATAAATACGCCAGACTCCGTTATTCTCCTGAGGACAATCAGAGCATACTGATCGAAACGTCAAGTTGTAACCAACCAGTTTCAGAACTAATTACTACTCAGTTAAGAATTTTACATGGTGTCACCGCAAATAGTCTTTACTTATCATTTTCACCATGCAAAGCTACACATATTACGTAAATAATTATGACACCTAACGTACAAACGTACAAACAAACAAACAAGCAATAAATCATTATTTAAACAAACTAATGTTTCACCATTTTTGTTTGTGTTTCACGATTTATTCGCTCATTAATATAAAACAAATTACCGCATGAACAATTCTGGGGGATGATCCTATGGACCATTCCCCCGGGTCAAGAAGTGTTTACCATGTCCTAAATACGCTTGCGTACTTTTACTTTTACTAAATATTCAAGGTAACTAAATAATATTATTTCAAGGGAACGAAATAATATTTATTTTGAGGGATCGAAATTATATTATTTCAAGGGAAAGAAATATTATTTCGAGGGAACAAAATAATAATTCGAGAGAACGAAATGATTTTGAGGGAACGAAATGGTCATATGAGGGAACGAAATAATATTTTGTTCCCTCAAAATATATATATATATTTTTAAATAGGTCCCTTTAGGGGCTCTGTGGAAGCTTAAAAATAGAGCAGGAAATACGTACGATTGCACAATTTCGACGTGCAGTTCTATGATTCAATGTTGTGCAAAATATTGAGTGAGATAAAGAAAAAGTGCATTAAAGGAAAGTTTATCAAGTTTAAACCCAGAAAGGTCACAACATTAGCATAGGCCATACGTCGTGTTGGTATGTTCCACCTACTGCGACAGACACAAAGCAATCGCTAAAGCCTCGTTGTAAGGTTTTCACAGTCATTATATTTGTTTGGCGATGTACATCGAGTTCGTTTGTGCTTGAGAAATTAAACACGAACCGAAGAAGGAAATACATCAGCAATATATTATTAATATACGACTACACGTCATGTTACAATATTAGTTGAGTATTTGCCTACGTAATGGATACAACAAGATATTCTGGCTGAGATTCAGATCTCTGTAAAGAAAAGGAGATATATTCTGGAATTGATCAACCTTGGAACATTTCCTCACAAGGTACGTTTATGCAACCAATCGTCAGCGGTAAAGCAACTCAAATATGTCTTCTTTTCTATGTACATTTCAGGTAATTTCAACCCAAAACTGTTTGTCTGTACGTTCCTATATCATGTTTGTGGAGATATATAAAGACACTAACAATTAAATAATTGGAACTTCGTGTAATGTAGATCTTTGGCATAAACACAAATCTTCTATTTCTAACAGAATGACTATGGAATCTGCCAATACTCATTTCATTTTAAGTGTTTTGTTTTCTGGAACTCGTGTTCCTTTAATGTACAAAATGATGTATCAGTTGGGCGAAATTGGGAGATGTGGTATATTTATCTAGGCTTGTTAGTCAATGGGAGGTTACACATTTGGTAAAACTATCAGTAAATGAATACGTTTCGAGAATCAAAAGATATATCAATAAACCAGCCTATAGGAAAGGTTCAGCGCAGTCGGTATACACACGTTTCTGAGAAAATCCTGGAAATATAAATTATTCATTTCAGATGGGAAACGTTATTAATTATAAATTAAATAAAAGCACCTCCGACAGAAATATATCAATGGATTTTTTTATACTATCATCAACTTAATACTCCAGGCAAATTTTATGCAAAAAATGTAATCATTGATATTTTTACCGTTTGCCGTGCGACAACCTTTTGAATTTGACTTTTGCAAGCATGACAATTTTTTATATAACATATAAACACTAAGTCGACACGACTTCTATACATTATTATTATATTTTCCAGTTGAAGCTGCAAATTGGTGAAACTAAATTAAGCATATTTCAACATTAGAACCTCAAACCCTATAGCAAATACAAAATATACCGGTAAATCATTGCACACTCATTTTATGCAAACTCAAATCCACTATTTGGGATGATACCCAATCCCAGCGTTCCATGACTGCTTCTCAATTACAGTTTATTGAGGTGCTGACATTTTTGTATATCATTTTAAAAAAAAAAAAATTTATTACAAAAATCCACGACAAATGATTTCTGGATTTCATGTGGTTTCCATGTATTGTACGCACATGGTGCATACATTGTTTTCATTAGATACCCCCAGATATGAGAAGAAAACGTGATGCCGCCGCACAGTGTGTATATCTTGGTCTAGTCCTTCTTGGCACGTTATTTACATACTCGGGTAAGGAATCCAATATTTCGTTACTTCTCCAGATTGAGTGATTAGTTTTCTTTACAATATAACATGACTCAGTCACTGAAGTAAGCTACTTTTAAATCCATGCAGTTCTTAGTTCTTGTGGACAATAACCAAATTATGAATTATGTTTTTAATGTGAAACAAAGACATAATTATATTTACATCGTCGATACACGTCAGCGGCGGATCCGGGGGATCAAAGGTTCACCATTAACACAAATTCAAAATGTAGCATTTATTTTCAAATCTTAACGTTTTGTGCCCCCATTTCTTTGTGTCCATCTTTATCATCCTGTTCCCCCTTTTCTGCAACCTTGGATCCGCCCCTGCAACACGTCCTAAAAGAGCGTACACTGCTTTTTTATCTGGTAAACGTCTATCCGATTGTATGGTGCCATAATGTTATCCATCCCATAATGTATTCAAGCTTCTAATGTAATTAGAAAAGTGTTTTAAAATTTCCATGACATAATGTAATACCAATAGTGAATGTAATACCAATGCCATCTGACTCATGTGGTAAATAAACTATTATTCGGCTGAATGTTTACCGGCAGTTTAGTGGGGGTTTTTTTTGTAGAAGTTAACAAGGAAAAATTAAACTAATTACCAAGTGAAATCATATTTACATATAGGCTATAAATATATATGTAATATCCAATAGGTGCTGTGCCAGATTTCACATGTTTCAATGTAGCACTGTATATCGGGGGTGGAGAAACTTACTTTGGTGGCTACAAGAGTGGCAGTGACACTGCTGCAACAGTCTCCTTCGAGCGTGTACTAGACACGGGTAGTGGCAGTCATCTACCGGTGGGAGGCTATGAGCAAGACCATGCTGTAGTCTCTGCCAGAATTTACAGAATGCCTGCTTCTATTGGGCCACCCAGGTTAGGCGTCTACAACTGTATTTTCGATCCACCAAGTGTCAACATAACAACAATCGTTATGCATGATAATGGTAAGAAAGAGTAATCACTTAGCTTATGTTAAAGTATTGATCTTTAACGATTACCTTCAACATGTTAAATATTTATTGTATGTGTATGAGAATAAAAGGAAATTAAGTCTTCAAATGGTTTCATCGCGAAAGTATTCTGCCGTTCTGTATTCTATAAAATGTTCTGTATTAAAATAAAGGTGACGTATCTCCAGCATTACCCACCTTGACTACAAGTGCTGGTGAAGATGTGACGTTGATAATGACACAGTTAAATAACGGTCCATCAACTGAGCTTCGATGGAAGTACAATGGTAATGACGTCACTGCATGGAATGGCCAATCAAGCATCACCATCAATAATGTACAGGTCATTAATGCTGGTATCTATGAATGCTACATAGATGGTCGCTACAGTCAACAGAAACACGCACTAATGAAACTCATTGTTAGAGGTACATCATTACAACATTTAAGCAAAGACTATTTGCAGTGACACTATGTGAAATTCTCAATTGAGTAGTACTACTCTGATGAGAGTAACACGCACTAATGAAACTCATTGTTAGAGGTACATCATTACAACATTTAAGCAAAGACTATTTGCAGTGACACTATGTGAAATTCTCAATTGAGTAGTACTACTCAGATGAGAGTAACACGCACTAATGAAACTCATTGTTAGAGGTACATCATTACAACATTTAAGCAAAGACTATTTGCAGTGACACTATGTGAAATTCTCAATTGAGTAGTACTACTCAGATGAGAGTAACACGCACTAATGAAACTCATTGTTAGAGGTACATCATTACAACATTTAAGCAAAGACTATTTGCAGTGACACTATGTGAAATTCTCAATTGAGTAGTACTACTCAGATGAGAGTAACACGCACTAATGAAACTCATTGTTAGAGGTACATCATTACAACATTTAAGCAAAGACTATTTGCAGTGACACTATGTGAAATTCTCAATTGAGTAGTACTACTCTGATGAGAGTAACACGCACTAATGAAACTCATTGTTAGAGGTACATCATTACAACATTTAAGCAAAGACTATTTGCAGTGACACTATGTGAAATTCTCAATTGAGTAGTACTACTCTGATGAGAGTAACACGCACTAATGAAACTCATTGTTAGAGGTACATCATTACAACATTTAAGCAAAGACTATTTGCAGTGACACTATGTGAAATTCTCAATTGAGTAGTACTACTCTGATGAGAGTAACACGCACTAATGAAACTCATTGTTAGAGGTACATCATTACAACATTTAAGCAAAGACTATTTGCAGTGACACTATGTGAAATTCTCAATTGAGTAGTACTACTCAGATGAGAGTAACACGCACTCATGAAACTCATTGTTAGAGGTACATCATTACAACATTTAAGCAAAGACTATTTGCAGTGACACTATGTGAAATTCTCAATTGAGTAGTACTACTCTGATGAGAGTAACACGCACTAATGAAACTCATTGTTAGAGGTACATCATTACAACATTTAAGCAAAGACTATTTGCAGTGACACTATGTGAAATTCTCAATTGAGTAGTACTACTCAGATGAGAGTAACACGCACTCATGAAACTCATTGTTAGAGGTACATCATTACAACATTTAAGCAAAGACTATTTGCAGTGACACTATGTGAAATTCTCAATTGAGTAGTACTACTCAGATGAGAGTAACACGCACTAATGAAACTCATTGTTAGAGGTACATCATTACAACATTTAAGCAAAGACTATTTGCAGTGACACTATGTGAAATTCTCAATTGAGTAGTACTACTCAGATGAGAGTAACACGCACTCATGAAACTCATTGTTAGAGGTACATCATTACAACATTTAAGCAAAGACTATTTGCAGTGACACTATGTGAAATTCTCAATTGAGTAGTACTACTCTGATGAGAGTAACACGCACTAATGAAACTCATTGTTAGAGGTACATCATTACAACATTTAAGCAAAGACTATTTGCAGTGACACTATGTGAAATTCTCAATTGAGTAGTACTACTCAGATGAGAGTAACACGCACTCATGAAACTCATTGTTAGAGGTACATCATTACAACATTTAAGCAAAGACTATTTGCAGTGACACTATGTGAAATTCTCAATTGAGTAGTACTACTCAGATGAGAGTAACACGCACTAATGAAACTCATTGTTAGAGGTACATCATTACAACATTTAAGCAAAGACTATTTGCAGTGACACTATGTGAAATTCTCAATTGAGTAGTACTACTCAGATGAGAGTAACACGCACTCATGAAACTCATTGTTAGAGGTACATCATTACAACATTTAAGCAAAGACTATTTGCAGTGACACTATGTGAAATTCTCAATTGAGTAGTACTACTCTGATGAGAGTAACACGCACTAATGAAACTCATTGTTAGAGGTACATCATTACAACATTTAAGCAAAGACTATTTGCAGTGACACTATGTGAAATTCTCAATTGAGTAGTACTACTCAGATGAGAGTAACACGCACTCATGAAACTCATTGTTAGAGGTACATCATTACAACATTTAAGCAAAGACTATTTGCAGTGACACTATGTGAAATTCTCAATTGAGTAGTACTACTCAGATGAGAGTAACACGCACTAATGAAACTCATTGTTAGAGGTACATCATTACAACATTTAAGCAAAGACTATTTGCAGTGACACTATGTGAAATTCTCAATTGAGTAGTACTACTCAGATGAGAGTTTCGCACGGTTGTCACCGCAAATAGTCTTTACTTATCCTCTTCGCCATGCAATAATACAAGTCTTACTTATTACAAGATTTGTCACTATTGCTGAAGGGGTCCTTGTCACCTAGGGTACTCACCAACATCCACCAGACCATCCCAATCATGTATGCGTTAGAGGACTTTTATGATCGTCTGGGTACCCTGTGTGCGCCCCTTTCAGCGTTAGAGACGAGTGTATAGTACGGTAATGTATTTAAATTCATATATATGGGTGAATGGTTAATCATAAATCGTGCAGTTGTCGTTGTATTTAGCTATCAGTCCATCAAATTTCTCGATTACAAGTAATAAAACAAACGGAAATGAATGGGATTATGAACAATGCCCAAATTGTCCAGAAAGCAAATCAGTATTTTTTACGAATCAGTATTTTTTGTTGGCAGTTTACGCAGCCACTACAAAACATAGCGAGCGTTATGTTAACGATGACTATTTAGGTACCTTTTTGATTATATAATTTTCATTTAGAATTATTTTACATATATACAAAACAAACGCAGCATCGTTATTTCTGCAGAGTGTTCACCTAATACGTGGGGCCCATCATGCGACAATGACTGCCCGTTATGTTATAACGGTGGTGTGTGTGATGATAAGACTGGTGAATGTATATGTGCACCAGGATTCAGTGGTCTACGCTGTGAGACATGTAAGTTAATAACATGTATATGATACTAATAAGAGTACACCAACTAACAAAGTGGTACACAAAAATGAGGGTGCAGCTGTAACATAGTGGTCCGCGGGACGTGATATTATCCAGTACCGTCTGAATTATGAGGAATGTTCATATTAATGAACTCGTATATAAGGTGTTAGCTCTCTATAAGGAACTGGATAATTTTGCTTACAAACCGGAAGGTATGTGGGCGAAATGATTCAGCGTAGCATTCCAAAAAACACATACCAGACTTCCTTTTTTTTTACGCAATTCGCCCCACAGAAGGCCAATGGCCTCTCCAAGGTGGGGGCTACTAAGTCATTGAGTTGTTACAACGACTCCACACTGAAGAAACCAGCCCCTCGCACCGAAACAAGACAAGTTAATAACCAGCCTCTTCACGGTGCGAATAGGACTGGGAGGGGTAACTAGTCCAGAACAAGGCAGTTGTTAAACTGCCTCTGCCCCTATAAGCAATTATGGTTAAGTGTCTTGCTCAAGGACACAATATTTTTTAATACAATGGTTGGTGTTGGCATAAAGTTTTCTTTAAGATATTTTGTGCCTAAAACCTCAACTAAAGAAAAATCTCAACAAAATCAAAGGAAATCAGTGAACGCTTTGTAAACGCCATCACAATCAAATATCTTTCTTAGTTTCATCTTATTCACCAGTTTATCTCCGCCTTGCAAAAAGATTGTTATCGTTACATTGTTAATTCATGCACGAAATAATCCATTCATGCAATGTAGTATACATTTTCGCTAATAGGCGTGGTATGAGAGCATGTTGCGTAAGGTTTAGGCGAATCTCACCTTGACTTGATATTGGGCATCATCATAGACTGTATCATATAGACGACTTTAAACATTGTGATGTCATCTTTACGTGATTATGTGTCGAATTACACTGCTGTTGTTTCCAAGTCAAATGTTATCCCCAATTATGTACAAATTAATAGAAGTATATTCATAGTATAAATCTCCTTACACATTTACTGCCCGAGTTTTCTGCATACAATCTACAAGATTGTCCCGGAAATTATTTGTTTTATTGGTATCATAATAACAGCTCTTAACAGTGCCCTCTGACGTCAGGTAAAACAATTGCATTGAGATATTTCACTAAAATTTTCAGAGTTTTGATTGAACAGTAAGTAATCAGTGACTAAATGAAGAGACTCGCCATAAATTTATTTCCATATTTACTGTAAAACAATACTTCTCATACATATTTTGAGAAGTGTGTAATTTAAAGACATTTAGTTGTTCCTCCTTCATGTAAAATAGGAATGTTCTGATGACAGCAGTTAAGACTGCCAAAAAAGGGGGAAACTTTACAACGAGTAGCTCTGGCAATTAATTAGCAATATTGCACTGCATTACCGGTACCCCTTTGGTATTTTACAGTGCATGGCAAGAACTGTTTTGGTCAAGACTGTGGTATAATCTGTAGTATGCGCAACATTAATGGGTGTCGTGGCGAGCTGATGTGTCTGCCTGATCCTTTTGGTTGCACATGCGCTGCTGGATTCACAGGATCTAACTGCATGGAAGGTTTGCACATTTAACAAATATTCAGCAAGTTTCTAAGCAGTGATTAGCATTATACACTTTATTTTTATATTATTATTATTATTATTATTTCTTTGATCAGAACATATCCATTTTCAATTGAGATTACAATTTCTGACACATAGTGTAAATCATACAATATTGTCAAGATCAACAGGGTATGGAATTGGAGTGCTAGTTTAAGATTAATTCAGTGACTGAAAATAATACCCAACATGGTAAGGTCATAATTGCATAAATGAGCATTGCTGCATAAAGGAGCACTTTCAGTCACTGTGTTCATCCTTAATACGATACGATACGAGACGAGACAGCCCCTTTAAATTATTTGGTATCGAAGTTGAAGTTATTCATTTAAAAGTCATGCCGATAAATCAGTTGCCATGCAACATCGAAATACAACATAATGTGCAATTATAGACAAATGTTTTAACAAAGCCTATTGAAATAAACATTAAGATTTAGGTTCTTCTAAATGAATCAAATGTTTGTGATGCTATTCAGGGCACCGTAGTATTTTCTAACAGCGTACATTTTATCTGTACTATAGACTGTGTTAATGGCTCCTTTGGTGCTGGTTGCAAGATGCAGTGTCACTGTGACGGTGATGCAGTATGTGATAAGGGAGATGGTAAATGCCCAACTGATGTTCAGTGTGCATCAGGCTTCACTGGAGAAAACTGTCAAGGTAAAGAACAAAACTATAGTAACTTTTAAGTCGATGACTTGTTCATGTTGTATCCAAATGCAAATTAAATGTTTCATTTTGTGCCTAATTAGGTCATGACTATTACCTGAAGATCAACATTGATCACTGGCCAATATATGCATATTGGTTCATATTGCTTCAAGATAGCTCCCCAAGGGTCAATATGGTCACATTCATTTGTATCGATCTACCATCATCGAAAAGGAAATGACGTTGCATTCCACATGTCTTATCTATTCATTTAGTATGTCCTGGTGGGTTCTTTGGAGCTACTTGTACCCAGGAGTGTCATTGTGCCGGTGATGTAGTTTGTGACAAAGGTAATGGTAGATGCCCAGATGGTGTAATGTGTGAAACAGGCTACAGAGGTGAAAACTGCCAAAGTAAGTGAACAGTGAATATATACTGCGCATTCCAACCACTCTGATTGGTCATGACTCGTTTAAATACCTTAATACATAGTATGGTCTTATATTAAAGCATTCACACCTACACCAAGGTAATTAATGGTAATAAAACGTACATGTGTATATTAGCTCCATGTGTTAATAAAGGGCTCATGATATTTAATTTTACGTCAGACATTTTGCAAATATCCATGTTTCTGGACAGTTAAAACAAAATGGGAAGTTTTGAAGTTTTTGATGTAAAGATTGACTGTACTGTTTAAATTTTAAGAAATTTGTCTTAGTGCTTATCCTTGATTCACGAGGGCGTTGTTTGCGAGAGCACAACATGAACTTTGTGTAACAGCAGCAGTGTAAGTGCACAAAATCAAAACACTAAATCTTGCCAAAGAAAATAGGTTTACTGATTGGTATAAACTCAGTTATTAGAACAACACACGAATTATCTTTTGAAAAGGAATTTAATAAAAAAAATTATACAAATCAATCATGATGTTGCATCTGATTCCACTGTGACATCACTGATAAATATGCAAATTCTCATTATCTATGGACCACAAAATGACAAATAGGGTATACAACACAAAACACAAAAACACAAATTGGAAATTAAAAGGTTGAAAAATGATGACATGGATAGAGACATGTTCATAGTATTTTCAATCTTAAACGTTCCTTTTTCATAAGTCCTAAGAGTACATTCACATAGGCCCTATATAATGTAAGGAAAATGCGTATATTACTTGTAGGGAACACAAATCTAATCACTTGAATTTAATCGTGTTCTTCGTCATTATTCACGTCGTCGTCGTCGTCGTCATCGTTGTCGTCGTCCTCATCGTTGTCATCGTTGTCATCGTTGTCGTCGTCGTCGTCGTTGTAGTTCATCGTTGTAGTTTCATGTTGAATATTTTATTTAAATTTAAAATTTCTTCTATGATTGTTAATTCAAATTCTTTAAAATTCCTGTTTTATCCAGACTCCTGTCCGTATGGGATGATAGGATTTCAGCCCGAATGCATCATTTGTTACGGTAAGGTTTGACAAGTAATACATTTAATACAATGCAAGTTTATGTTCATTCCTGTAGTCCGGACTTACTGTACGCTGGGCATTGAATAGGGGACCATTTGATATTCCACCAGACAATTAGTCTGACTTCGACTGCCCAAAATTCAGGACCTATTTCATAGAGCTGCTAAGCAGAGAATTTTGCTACTAATTTTGCAAATATTTGTGCTAAGTAATATAAAGCATACCACCAGCCACAATGCATACATTTTGTATGAAAGTTTTCCTGTTAACCAAAAAATCCGCCAAGCAAATTTGTCTGGTAAGCAGCTCTATGAATGTGGTACCAGATCAATGGGCTGTCGGACCTATGTGTTATATCTATGAATGTGATACCAGATCAATGGACTGTCGGACCTATGTGTTATATCTATGAATGTGGTACCAGATCAATGGGCTGTCGGGCCTATGTGTTATATCTATGAATGTGGTACCAGATCAATGGGCTGTCGGACCTATGTGTTATATCTATGAATGTGATACCAGATCAATGGACTGTCGGACCTATGTGTTATATCTATGAATGTGGTACCAGATCAATGGGCTGTCGGGCCTATGTGTTATATCTATGAATGTGGTACCAGATCAATGGACTGTCGGACCTATGTGTTATATCTATGAATGTGGTACCAGATCCATGGACTGTCGGACCTATGTGTTATATCTATGAATGTGGTACCAGATCAACGGGCTGTCGGGCCTATGTGTTATATCTATGAATGTGGTACCAGATCAATGGGCTGTCGGACCTATGTGTTATATCTATGAATGTGGTACCAGATCAATGGGCTGTCGGACCTATGTGTTATATCTATGAATGTGGTACCAGATCAACGGGCTGTCGGGCCTATGTGTTATATCTATGAATGTGGTACCAGATCAATGGGCTGTCGGACCTATGTGTTATATCTATGAATGTGGTACCAGATCAATGGGCTGTCGGACCTATGTGTTATTTAACTATAATGATATGAGTATTTATACCATGTTGAGAACCATAGTGGATATTTCAGGGTCCACAGTTTCCGATGGCCCACTTGTCCGACAACCTATTGTTCTGACAAGGGATTTTTAAATGGGTTTTAATTGTCAAAAGCAGATTTGAAATATCAGTTGTATTAATGTTTTTTGAATATCTGACAAATTTAATATTTACCGGGCGAAAAGTAAAGTACTTTCGGAACATCGACTATAATGGATAAAGGTCAGTCAGTTGGTATTATTGAAGATCTCTGTAGAACCGACTTATTAGTTCATCGGTAATGTGTATTTACATTCCTGGATGTTTTCATGTACGGACGAAAGAAGACTAAAAACCAGACTAGGAACACAAACTCACGAAATCTTCATCATTGTTAATTTTTCCCTTAATAGATGCACTGTCCTTTATACTTACGTTTTCTTGTAGTTCCTATTGCAGTGAATAATCTTGTGATATCTGAGCCAGATACCAGCATCATTAATTGGAAAGCCCCCCAAAACAAGTGTCCTGTTATCGATTATGCGATTCAGTTTCAACTGGTTAATAGAGATCAATGCCGAGTGATAAATGGTGAATTTGAAACTGTAACCAACACGTCAGTGAGAGAGTTCACTTTATGGGACGCTGATCTATACGCATATTCAACGTACAAGATCCGTGTACTAGCGAGGAATGAAGCTGGACTTAGTGAATATCAGGATGAGAATCATACTGAGTATACAACATCAGCAAAAGGTAATTACCATAACGGATAAAATATTATACATGATTACTATTATGCGTCGTTTTTCTACCAACATGGGTCATTTATCAATGTAAAAAGGCCACTAAATGGCATCACAATAAAACGCATTATTATTGTTGTTGTTGTTGTTGTTGTTGTTGTTGTTGTTGTTGTTGTTGTTGTTGTTGTTGTTGTTGTTGTTGTTGAGGTTGTTGTTGAGGTTACACCTCAAGTCAAGCTACGTCCCGTAGCCTTAGATCTGGAGTGTCTTTCGCAGAATCCTTGCTGTCCCTAAGAGTGCCGCCTTCTGTAATAATTCTACTCTAACAGATGTTCCTATCTCCTTGAGATGTTTCTCCAACGTCTTCGGGATTGTACCCAGTGCTCCCACTACCACAGGAATAACCTTGATCTTGACTTGCCACAGCTTGCGGAGTTCTCTTGCTAAACCCTGATATTTCTGTACCTTCTCCTTCTCCTTCGAAGCTACTCTACTATCACCTGGCACAGCTATATCAATAAGATGACACATCTTCTAATGCTTATCCAAGACAACAACATCCGGCCGTCTATGTTCTATAACATGATCTGTCTGGATGTTGAAGTCCCAGAGAATTTTGGCATGGTCCGTTTCTTCTACCTTTTCCGACACATGGTCGTACCACTTCGATTGCACCTTGACACGGTACTTCTTACACAAATCCCAATGGATCACCTTGGCCATCTTGTCGTGTCTGCCTTTGTACTCTGTCTGAGCATGCACTCTGCAATCGCTGACAATGTGAAATACAGTCTCCTCCGCCGCATTGCACATTCTGCACATACAAGAGACATCTGACTTCTCGATCCTTGCCTTCATCACATTCGTCGGCAGAGACTGGTCTTGCGCTGCAGTAATCAGACCCTCAGTTTCTTTCTTTAGTTCTCCTCTCCTCAACCATTCCCAAGTCTTGCTATTTGCCACTTCTTCGGTACATCTCAGGAATCGGCCGTGAAGTGGTTTTTCCTGCCAATCTCGTGTTCTTTCTTCTCTTCTTTAATTCTTATACTCCTTTGGACCTAATTCGTCTGCCTTCATATATTTCTGCGCAACCTTCAACAACTTTTCTTGAGTACTACTTACATGACACTGCAAGCTCCTTCTCTTGATGTTAACGGTGTCTGATACACTAAGTAATCCTCTTCCTCCCTCTGACCTCAGTCTAGGTCTGCCTTAGTTCAATCGACAATTCCCACACTGTACCTCATCAGCGACACAGCCCAAGTGTTGATCGCCTTCATCATATTCCCTCCATTCAGCTTGGACTTCAAACACTTCTTCACTCGTCTTATATACTCTTTCTTAAGCCTCTCTTTTGATTCCTCGTGCAGTACGTGATCTGCGTCAAGCACTCCAAGATACTTATAACTTTCTTCTTCACCCAACGCCCTCAATTCCATCCGAATGTACCCTTTTACCCCTCTTCATGGTCATCGCAGCACATTTCTCCAGACCAAACTTCATGCCGATGTCATCGCTGAAGATCCGTACAGTCTGCACCAAGGAATCAATCTCTTTCTCGTTCTTCGCAAACAACTTCAGGTCGTCCATGAAGAGCAGATGATTAATCC
This sequence comes from Zoroaster sp. YZ-2022, assembly GCA_029582265.1. NCBI lineage: Eukaryota > Metazoa > Echinodermata > Asteroidea > Forcipulatida > Zoroasteridae > Zoroaster > Zoroaster sp. YZ-2022. The sequence goes on along the minus strand of CM055836.1, from coordinate 1,891,714 downwards.
TGCATCCATCCTTCGTCATCTCGTATCCCGCACTAAACTTCCGCAAAATCATCGTCAAAGGGAACAGCGCCAAAACAAACAACAGTGGAGACAGAGAATCGCCCTGGTCTGATGTTTACCTTACCAAGGCATTCATCACTGGCCATCAGATTTGTTCTCCATGTCTTCATGCTCTCACCCAGAAGGCATTTCACCGCATCAGCTGCCCCTATCATATCCAAACATTCCATAATCCACGAGTGTGATACCATGTCGTATGCCTTCTTGTAGTCCACCACCACCGCCGCCGCCACCGCCGCCGCCGCCGCCGCCGCCCACGCCCACGCTCACGCTCACCATCACGCTCACGCTCACGCTCATCATCACGCTCATCATCACGCTCATCATCACGCTCACGCTCATCATCACGCTCACGCTCATCATCACGCTCACGCTCACGCTCACGTTCACGCTCACGCTCATGCTCACGCTCACGCTCACGCTCATGCTCACGCTCACGCTCACGCTCATGCTCACGCTCATCATCACGCTCATGCTCATGCTCATGCTCATGCTCATGCTCATGCTCATCATGCTCATGCTCATCATCATGCTCATGCTCATCCCCGGTGCAAGCTTGGTTTGCAATGTATAGCGTCATAAAACATGCGAATGGGCCCTCCTGTCTAAACTAGAATAGTAAGAACTCCATAATAACTTGAGCTCTCAGCACAGACCCTGACTGATTCACATAATTCCTTCTGTGAAGAAAATAGCATTGCTTAACTGCAACTACAAGATTATAATGTTAAACCAAACGTACCTCGTTTGTAATACCAAAAGTAGCTCCTTATGCTACTTGGAACCATTAATGTAATATCATAAAGCAAGTATGGCAATACCAAACAGGACTCAAACATGACAAAATGGGCACAGATTCTAAGAAACATCGGTATTGTGAACATGAGCTTAATATTTAATCAAGTGTGATTACAGAACATGGCTCAACTGTACAGGAATGTTTCTTAACAAAACAAAAATATAAGCATAAAACGGTCCTGAACAGACGACCCCGTCTCAATCTAGTCAGGATGAAACAAGCTAACGTATCGGACAAGTAACTTTACGTCAGTCGTATACACGACAGTCAACTGGGACCGTTGGTACAACGAGAACACAATTGATTTAATATTGCCCTAACACCGACGTTGTGTATAGCACTGTATACTCGGTGCTTTCCGAGTCTCTGTGAAAAACTACACAGGCGGGATTCGGGCGGGATTCGAACCCACGACCTCCTGCTTACTAGTGCAGACGTCTTAACCTCTCGACCACCGAGCTTGCCCAATGGCGATTGGCTGGCTAGAATTATATATAGTAGCAGGTTCGCAACCCACGACCGCTACTATATAGGATTCTAGCCAGCCAATTGCCATCGGGCAAGCTCGGTGGTCGAGAGGTTAAAACGTCTGCACTAGTAACCAGGAGGTCGTGGGTTCGAATTCCACCCGAGTCCCGCCTGTGTAGTTTTTCACAGAGATTCGGAAAGCACTGAGTATACAGTGCTATACACACGTCGGTGTTAGGGCAAATTAAATCAATTGTTTATTTCCCGACGCAAGAATTTCACCAACCTATAGAGAACACAATTAGTATACGGATAATTGTAATTTTAAGATTCAAATGCATCGGCTGCAATGATCATAATTCCTTTTGATGGACTGAGCAACCCGTGTTGCAGCCTGGAACTAGTCAATGAGAATATTTATTGAATGAAAGTTTCTGATACACTACACCTTGCTAACACGAGAGGAAAATAACTGGATGAAGCTTCAGTAACTGTTAATACTTAATAGGATCAAAAGGTAATAAAAACTCATTGTTGTATCTTTTTATTATAATATGAATAGATCCATCAGCATCCCCAGCAGATTTCCAGTTGACTGCGAGATCGAGGCACAATATTGAGTTGGCTTGGAGTGAAATATCCTGTGGCCAAAGAAATGGCAACATTACTGGATATACGGTAAGGTTTGTGAATAGGTCCTGCTCAAGTTTAGTATATTATTATTGTTTGTGAAACGTACAATGTTAAATTCCCCTTTTAAATTTCTTTTATTATGATTTTCAAAGCTTCAATTTAAGGTATTGGAAAAGCCTTACAACATCAGCTTTAAGCCTCAGAGTACATACCAGTCAGTAAGCATACCACACCCAAGAATGCAACATAATATCAATGATTTGGAACCCTCGACAAAATACGAGTTTCTTCTGGCAGGTGTTAATGTTGCTGGTACAGGACAGCAGGTCCAAATAGAGTCATTTACATCAGTTGAAACAGGTAATTCAGTCCCTTCCTTGCGGACAAACCAAGATCCAACCTCAGACTTTAAAGATGCACAACCGTCGCTCTGACAGCGTTTATTCTGTCAAAAGCTATATCAAAGTTTGGGAGTGGATCCCTGTACAATTGGATATGAATCATTAACATTTTTATCTGTGGTTTGCTGTTTACAAATGTACGCGACTGTATATTGGTGAATGCGTCGCCAT
>CM055836.1:1857654-1888682 GCA_029582265.1 Zoroaster sp. YZ-2022 | reverse complement strand
GATCAATGTTTTACCAAGCAAAACAAGAAACTGTGAATGACTTAGGTTAGAGATAAGGCGTTTTGCCATACAAAACCAGAGTGAACGTGTGCAAAGAATGTGAGATAGGACATGCTATCTTCAAAACAATCCATCGTACGCCTTTGAAACTTTCGCAAATGAAAAGAGCGCCCTCAATTTACCCAAAAATGATCTTATCTCAAAAATCTAAATTTTCGAGTTGGGCTGTTTTGCCATGGAAGGCCGAGCTACGCCTATGTCCCAGCCGTAGCTTTGAAGACCAGTGCTGTTGCGGTGCCAGAGTGTGACGTATTTCCAGTCGAGAGGTGCTTAGATGAGGCCAGGGCAGAGGAACACAGCTGGGTAGAGCATGCACTGCCACTTCTAGAGACAGAAGAACTCACTAGTGGATATGCCATTGCATGGGCTGCTTATCATGCCTCTATGCAACCTCCAGTAGAAGACCCTCCAGCACAATGTGCACTCCTTCCTCTGTTCTATGAGAAGTCCGCCACTCCTGCTATGATCAAGCATGGCATGGATGTCGAGAGACAAGCTGTCGAATTTCTGAATCCAGGACAAATCCCAGTCACTACATTTGACCAGCCTCTGTTTTCCCTGGCAAAGTTTGTACAGTGGAAATGGCCAGCCACTCATGGTAAGAGAGTACATGGTTATGCTAGGTGGTCTACACACAGAAATGGCACCTGGAATACACTTGGGATGTCTTGAAGGTTCTGGCTGGACTACAGCCCTTACAGAGGCAGATGTAGCATCCTCTGGCACGGCTGACTGTATCTGAAGGCAGCACACCTAACTCGAACCAGGCATCGCACACCAAGTCACCCTCTTGACCCTAAACAATCTCCAGAGAGGAGGCTTTCATGCTCAGCGAGGGCCCCAAAGGTGAAGAGTGTGCCACGGCTTGGAGAAACGACATGCAGAAGAAGAGTCCTACTTTCATGTACTGGGACCTGATTATGAGATATGAAACCCTCATTCTCATCTTCATCAGGGCTCACAGAGAGAAGAATTTCCCTCTGTATGTGGAAGTCTTGGAGGAACTCACGCCGCTGTTCTTTGCTTTGGATCATGTGAACTACTCACGGTGGATGCCTGTCCACATTAGTGATATGAAGTCCTTGCCCGACACTATCAAGCATGAGTTTGAGAAATGTTCTCACTGGGTCTTTTCCAAGACCACAAACAAATTCTCTGCGATCCCATTTGATCAGGCTCATGAACAGGAGAACAAGATTGTGAAAGGTTCGGGTGGTGCTGTTGGGCTCACAGAAAACCCTGTTGCTTTTCGACGATGGATGCTCTCGGGACCAGAGATGGCCAGGCTGCTGAAGCAATTTGAAGAAGAATACCTTCCCGATGATGACACAGAGATCCCGGAGAACTTCCAGCACCATGAGCAGGGTCTCTCAACACAGAAGACCTTCCAGAGACAGGTTGCCAGCCTCCGATACAATCAGACGAATGGGCAATCCTTCTTGGATGATTTCCCAGATCTTGTAACTCTCGACAGTCGCAACTGCGCGGATGAATCAGTGGTAGCCGCATTGCGCACCTTGGAGGATACGGGCAAGAAACAGTACAAGGACTTCGTCAAGAAAGTGCTTGATGTGCGGAGCCACTCTATCCATGACCCAATCAAGAGGAATTCTCTAGCACTATTCAGGAAACCTAAACGCATGGCAACATCTAAGCAGGGGAAGAAGATCAATTAAAGTGCTTCAGAACAATGTGGCACTCTTTGGCCAGCTATACATATCTATGCAGAACCGGGATGGTGACTTGGCCGAGTTCTTTGCACATGAGATACAGTCCTTCCCTCCTTCCCTCTCAGACTTCGGCAAGCTTCATTTGCCAAACACAAAGTCTGACCTGCTGAAATGTCTTGAGCAACCTGGTCAATCAGAGCCACCTTCAACCTATGACTGCAAAGTCCTGGATGGTGCCGTCATCGTACACTGCCTGCCCACTACCAGCGTAAGCACCTTCAATGAGTATGCAGACAGGGTGTTCATCCCTTACCTGGAGAAGCAGCAGCAGGATGCCACGAGGTTGGATGTTGTGTGGGACACATATATCTCAGACAGTTTGAAGGAGCTCACCTGAGAAAAGAGAGGGGCAAGGTGTCTGGCGAGACCAAACTGCCAGGCAATTGGATGGACTTCTCCGTGACCCACTGAACAAGAAGGAGCTGTTTGCCTTTTGACTTCGAAGGTTGAAGAGATCAACTTGCCGCCATCCAAAGCTGTATATGTCACATCAGGGCAAGCTGTGGCATCCGTTGGTGCCAGCATCCCCATGGAAAACTGCAATCACGAGGAGGCGGACACCAGGGTTGTGGTTCATGTGCTACATGCACTGAAACAGGGGGAAAAGACTATCCATGTGCGTACTGTGGACACAGATGTTGTAGTAATCCTTGCTGGCACATTCCATAATCTGATTGCGACTCAACCTTTGGCCGACATCTGGGTGGCTTTTGGCATGGGCAAGAATTACAGGTTTTACCACATCAACGCCATCTGCGCAAGCCTAGGGCAGCCACAATCACGAGCATTACCTGTGTTCCACGCATTTTCAGGTTGGCGACACAACCTCTGCCTTCAACGGCAAGGGCAAGAAGTCGGTTTGGCAGGCCTGGCAGGCCTATGAATACATCACAGAGACATTTGTGTATCTGGCCAGTCATCCATTCCAGATCCTGAACTCGACGACGACCATTTCCAAAAGCTCGAAAGACTGACTGTTATCCTCTGACAAAACCAGTCCTTTGAGCTCTGTCAACGAGACAAGAAGAGAACTCTTCTGCCATAAGGATCGAGCAATGGACAAACTGCCACCCACCAGAGATGCGCTACTCCAGCATGTCCGACGGGCAGTGTATCAAGCAGAAATCTGGACGACCAGCACAGAAACACAGCTTGTGGTTCCTTCTCCACAGGACTTTGCCTGGACCAAGGTATCAGAGTCATGGGTACCAGTTTGGATGACAATTCCAGAGGTTTCCAGATCGTGCAGTGAGCTTATCAGATGCTCATGCAAAGGAGACTGCTCCAACTGCAAATGCGGCAAAGCAAATCTGGACTGCTCACCACTTTGCAAGTGCAAATGTACTCCATAGAACATTGTAAATGGTATGTTACAGTACTACATCACATAACAATGCCACATACTTGAAAGAAACTGTTCATACACATTACTGCATTCAAACTCAATCCCATGCAATGGCCTAGTGTCCATGGTGTGAGATAGTATGGAAAATGGGAGACTTTCCAGAACGCTAGGTGACAGCAGACCTACCGGGTTTTTCCATTGTTCGAAGATCACGCGCATGCTCAGAATGACGTAAACAATGGAAATTTACCCGGTAGGTCTACCGCCATTAGTGTCTGAAAGTCTCCCATTGAGAACTGATCGGTGGCTTACAAATATAGCAGGACTCGAAAAAAAGTGATGTTTTGTCATAAATGTCGGCCATCTTTAAATTTGTTGTTTAACATGTTTTTTTTTACTTTTAAGGCCCAAAAATAAAATAATATAGAATTGTCAACCAGGTATCATTATTGCACCTTGGGTCTTCAAAGGCGGCGGCCATATTGTTTTTTAAGTGAAAAAAACGCTAACAATTTTTTCCTAAAAATGGGATAAATTAACGGATTATAGCGCCCCACAGGGAGACCCCAGCATGACTATTATGATGTCATATTATAGATTAAGTCAAAATAATAACGTTTGCCAAGTTTTATAGCTTTTGGACGAACAAAATCGGAAATTATGGGGAAAATACGATTTTTGACCAAAAATGGGCAAAAAAACCTCAAAAACGCCCTCTAGTGGCGATCGTTTAAAAATTCCGGAGGGCTCCTAGGCTAATATTAATTAGTAGGCCCTAAGGAAGCTTTGTGCCAAAATGGTGCTTTTATCCGCCATGTAACGGTAATTTCACCTAAGCCACCTGACTATTAACGTTAGCCATAAATGTTCCACCGTCCACGATACTACGTTAGAAGCTGTTTTAAATAACCAACTTACTATACTACCGATAATAGCCGGTAAAGCGGCTAAAGCTTTCGTTGATAGTTTAGCTAATACATTCGCTAGATTTTTTAATGTTTTTTGTATCCACTCTTTTACACCACCACCACCACTATCTGGTTTTGGGGGTGTGGGCGTGGGTTTGGGTAAACTGAATTTACGGCATTACCGATTGATTCGATAATAAAAGCGATAGTCATACTAAAAGCTGTTAATATACTAACGATCGTTATACCTTGTTCTCTAAATAAAGTTTTAATTTTATCTCCTAACGTAACGTCTCTCGTTAACATTTTTTGAAACGTTTCTTTAATTCTATTAATTTGACTACGAAGAACGTAATCATGCGCATCAATTTGTTCAATCAAAACTTCTTTTTCATCTTTTAGTTTTTTTAAATCTTGTTTATACTTTTCATCAACATCAAATCCTCTTTCTTTAGCGTCAGAAATTAATTCTTGATTATCATTGATTTTTTGATTAACTATTTTTAATTTTGTTAAAAGATTTAATTGTTCACCTCGATTCGTAGTCATGATTTTATCGAGTGCTAACACTTCCCGCCATTCTATATTTAATTCCGTTTGAGCGTCTTGATCTCTCTTGAGAGTCATTACCACCATTTCGATAGCTTCTTGTACTTGTACTGATTTTTCTACCCGTTGCATCGGTATAGAGGGTAACCTTCTACCACTACTTGTTTGAGAGGCTGGCTCTACTACTGGTCTTTTTGTTTCAATTATAACATTTTGTATAGCTTTTTCACTAAATGGTAATAAATCATTTAAACTTAAACCGCTTATACCACTTACCTTTAAAAAGGTACACTCTTTTCCTTTTCCTAGATTCGTTAGTCGTATTTCTTTATTACCTTTTTTAAAATAGAGTATACTTTTTTTTTTTTCATCTAATCTCGTTATAAAATCATTATAGTCTTTTATAGCGTTTTCATGACCTATACTTGCATAAAAACTATCGACTGTTTCTTTACGTGATTCAGAATTTAATTCTGAAAGCAATTTACTAGAAGAAGGTTCATCAACTTGCTCGTATCTTTTTTCTATTTCATCATCAATTTCATCACCTTCTAATATTACTTTATTTAATTCTTCTATACTTTTATCTACATTGTCGCGGCGATCATCTTCAATATCATTAGCTAATTCAAATTCATCTTCTTCAAACATTTCATCTACGTTTACATCATCTTCAGGTTGGTTATACATTGGATCCATCTGTAAAAGATCATACTTTCCTCCTTTTGCCATTTTATAATTACTTTTTATCTTTTTTAAATAATTTATAACTCGCGTAACCTACTATACTCATACCAACTACTATAAATACAATTTCTCGCGTTTTTTGATCTTCACTAGGAACGTAAAAATCTTCTAGTTGAGGTTCGTCGTATAAATCTCTCGGTAAATTTATTCGTTCGTTCGTAACTCGTGAATATTCATTCATCGCTTCGTCGATGTTGTTGAACGTTCTTACAGCGCTCGATTCTTTTTGTATTTTTTCATTTAAATAATCTAGATATTTTAAACGCTTTTTAGTAAATTCATCTCTAGCTTTTGAAAGTTGTTCTAACGCTAAATCGTGTCTTTTACGTTCTTGTTCTACATCGTTATTTCGTAAATTACTAAATAAAGCATTTGAACCGGTAAATGCTAACGCATTAACTACCGCACCGCCAACCATCATCGCTATAGATACCATTTTATAATTACTTTTTTATAAAAATATTTTATAATTGTTAACTATAAAATATGGCGAATAATGCGTACGGAGATGTGTTGGATCCATACAGGAGAATAAGAGAGCCGAGAGGTATATAAAGGACTACGTCAAAAAGTTGTCATTACAAACAATCCGAGTACCATTACCGAAAATCAATTATTAACGGTTCGTTTTCCAAATTTAGGAATGAATGACGTTATCGTTCCGAATACGGTTCGATTAGCTTTCAATATTGATCTTGTTTCATCAAATAATACTAGAACGTTGGTACAAAATATTGGTAGAGCGATTGTAAAACATATAATTATTAAAATGGAAGGAAATTAAATATTTTCATTAGATGATGCGGATGTATTTAATTGTTTTAAAGATGAATGGTTAACAACCGCACAACGCAATAATCTAGCGTATCAAGGAATCGAAAATGCAAACGTAACTAAATTAAGAATAGGCGCTAGTGATAAAAATCTCATAGGCAACGGAGGAAAAGATAAAGCTATCGCGGATACGTTTAAAAATAGATATTACATTCCGCTTGATTTTGAATTGTTGACTGATCATCAACCCTATAATCAATCTGGTATTGGAGATCGATTGACTTACGAACTTGTCTTTAATAAATTTTCAAACGTGATTAAATCAAGTACCGGTGATAATGATGATAATGCAAAAAAAACTATAAGCGGGATTTCTTTAGAATATGAGGTCGTTCATATGCCAGAACTCGCTCGTACGATTAAAAATCAATATAGTAATCGGGTGATTATATTGTTTGATCGCATACTAAGACAGAGCGTAACACCGTGCAACAAAAAAGATACAACGTGGAATATAAATTTAAATACTCCCTCAAAAAGTATGAAAGGAATATTGTTTTTATTCAAAGAGCCTAATGTTAAAGAAAGCAACAAGTTTTATAATCCAAAAATCGATAAAGTTTCAATTACGATCGAAGGTGTTCCTAACCAACTCTACGCACATGGAATGAAAAGGTATCAACATTGGGAAGAAATTCAAAAATATTTTGGTGAGTTCTAGTAAACAACACGCTATACAAGTTGTTAAAGCTCTAAATTTATCTAACGTTAAACAAGCTGATTATTTATTAAATAGATACGGTGTATATTTAGATATGAATACACGGAAGTGGAAGACGAGTACAAAACTTATCCGAAGGAATTACTATTCAAATAGAAAAAGAAGCGGAAGTTGCGGGTGAATTGTCTATGTACACTTTTATTATCATGGATGCGCAACTCGTTATAAGAAATGGACGTTTTGAAACTGTTGATTATTAATACTAATATTAAAAGGAATGTTACCTAAATATCCACACGTTGCGTTAATTTGTGGTCAAACTGGATGTGGAAAAACTGAATTTATTTTAAGTTTGTTGGAACAAGAATATTTTTAACATTTTGAATATATAGTTGTATTATGCCCCACTATCGCTATCAACGACGCTTATAAAAATAGAAAATGGATTTGGAGCGACGAGCGAGTGTTGGTTAACGATTTAAACAATATTTCATTAGAAAAAGCTTTACAAATTTATAGCGATGTATACGAAGGAGACGAAACGTTGTTTATCATCGATGATTGTAGCGCGAATAAAGAATTACGATATAAAAAGTTTTTGAAAGATCAACGACAGCACGAGTTATCGCTATTAGCTTTTAGCGGTCGACACAAGCATCACAGCTGTTGGGTCATTTCACAAAAATATAATAGCGTATTAAAAGATTTTAGAGAGCAGCTCAAATGGGTGTGTTTATTTTATTGTAAAGATAGAGATTCGTTTGAAGATTGTCTTCGAGAAAATGATGTTATACCAACGCGAGAGATAAGAATGGAAATTCATGAAAAATTAAAACGAGTTAAACATCGCAAATTAATTTTAAAACGGATCAACCTACCGATTATGAAATACGTGACTCATAGGTTACTTAGCAATTACCCACAGGTCGTGAGCAATTACCCATAGGTCGTAGGTCGTGAGTAATTACTCATAGGTTACTTAGCAATTACCCATAGGTCATGAACAATTACCCATAGGTCGTGAGCAATTACTCATAGGTTACTTAGCAATTACCCATAGGTCATGAACAATTACCCATAGGTCGTGAACAATTACCCATAGGTCGTTGAGCAATTACTCGTAGGTTATCTATAGGTTACTTGTAGTTTACTTGTAGGTTGTTAGTGTTTTTAATAAATATTATAAAATCTATTTATAAACATGAATACTGAACGAGTAAAATATTTATTTACTAGTATAGATATTGAACGAGTAAATAATTTTATATATAATCTTGTACAACTTACTAATACTGAAAACGATAGAAAAAAACTAGTACAAGTTTTAAATATAAACTCTGAAAAAGTAAAAGGTATATTTACGAGTATAGATAATGAACGAGTAAAAGATCTAATATATAATCTTAATCAACTTTTAAATACCGATGGGTTATCTTAGATTAATTACTGGTTTTTATATTTTTTAAATAAATTTAACTGATTATTCTATAAGTACTTATAATAAATTGAAGAAGTACATAAATTATTAAACGAAAATCCACAGATGTTAAGTTCACCACCAATTGCATCTGTAAATGAAAATGATACGAGCGATAATATATTGTTAAAACAAAAATTAACGAGAGATAAACTCTTAAAGGTTGTAGTAGGAGGAGATTCTAAAAAAAAAATTGGTAAAGAGTATAGCGTTAGCGATATTGAAGCTTTGTCTACGGAAGAGCGTGACGCACTACACACGCAATACGAAACTAAATTAGGTCGTGATATAACTCAGTCTTTAGGTAGCGCTATTTTAACGTTATACGCTAAATTATTAGGATTAGGCTTAGATCGTATTGATTTATACGGCTATCAATTTCAAATTGACGACGAAGGTAAATTAATTTCAGATTTAGAAAAAGATCCATTCATTTCGAGTATGCTTTCTACCGTAGCGTGTGAAATATATTACAAGTACGGTGCTATGATAGCGCCGCTCAGTGCAACGTTAATTACAGCAAAACATTTAAAAAGAAAAGAAGAATGTTGTTTAGATAATAAAAGCATGGAAACGAACGAGCAGAATGCACAACCGCTAACAAACAATCAAGAGAGCTCGACAGAGTTACCGTCAGTAGTAACGAAAACACCAACTAAAAAAGAAAAAAACCCAAACAGAGTCGCGGCAGAAAAAAAACTCGCTAAACTTAATAAAGAAAAAAAACTACAACTTGTAAAAGGTTTGACTAAAACTGTAGCTAGCCGTAATAACGCAATTAAAAATACATTCACACCGGTTCAAAAAGAAACGAGTAATGAAACGAGCTACTATTACTATATCGGTATTGGTTTAGCTATTGGAGGTCTCGTATATGTTTTGTTTAGTAAAAAAGAGCCAATTGATAAAACAAACATACAGCTTCCTTCACCAAGCTATACCACTACATTACCACCGCCAACGAAAGAACTTACTGTTTTTGAAATGGAATAAAAGCTTTTTTTAAATAAAATAATTATAACAACAAGTATAAAATAAGATGGATACAAAAACAATCGCCGATTCAGCTTATCACAGCGCCGTTTTAACACTTTTTACTGTTTTATACAGCATGCTAGGTAAAAATGTATTAAGCGTAGAACCAGCTAATTTAAATAAATTATATATAAAAGATTCGCTAAAACTAACCGTGACGCTTGGATTATCTTCGATGACGCAAATGTGGTTAGTTAAACAAGGAATTTTACCATCCTCACTTATGCCTAAAAATTCTATAGAATAAATATTTATAAATAATAAAAATGGATAAACAAACTCGTTTAAAACTTGAAAACGCTTATTATAGTCCGAAAGGATATTATAAAGGTCACGACGCTATTAATAAATTAGCTCAAGAAACAAAAGTAAATAAAAAAGTAGTTTCACGATGGATTAAAAAGCAAGCGTTGTGGCAAATTTATTTACCTTATCCTAAATATATTCCTAGACCAACTAGTTCAAATAGTACGTTAGAAAAACCAAATGAAGTTCATCAAGCAGATTTATTATTTCTTCCGCACGATACGGTAAGAAGAAAAGTTTACAAGTACGCGTTAACCGTAGTAGATGAAGCTAGTAGATATAAAGAAGGAGAACCTTTAACGGATAAAACCGCTATTCAAGTTGGTAACGCATTTAAAAAAAATTTTAAACGTAGTTTGCTTACTTGGCCAGCGCGTTTAAAATTTGATCCTGGAATTTATGGCTAGCGTTAATGTATTAATGAGTAAACAACAAGTAAAAATTCAAAGAGGCGAAGCTGGTCATCATAGAGCGTAAGGTATAGTAGAACGATTCAATAGAACGTTAGCCGAAAGATTATTTTCTCATCAATACGCGCAAGAAATAGCAACGGAAAAGAGAAATAGAGAATGGGTTAAAAGATTACCGGCAGTTATAAAAGCATTAAATAATGAAACGACGCGACTTATAAATTTAAAACCTAAAGATGCGATTAAATTACGCGTTGTCGAACAAAATCCAGCCTCACCCGTTGTAGGCGTTAAAAAGAATAAAGAAAAAAGAATCCCATTAAACTCGTTAGTTAGGTATTTATACGCACCCGGTGAAGCTGAAAAAGATACGAGACGACGCGCGACTGATCCTATATGGAGTATAAAAATTTATAGAATAGCTAAAACGATACAAGCTGCTAATCAACCCATCTTGTATTATTTAGAAGGAGTTGCTCGTAGTTTTGTAAGAAAAGAATTACAAATTATTCCGTTTGATACGGAAAATCCACCTATTAAACGCTAGTTAGCATTTATTTGCATAAATTAAACGGTAGTCGACGTAGCGAATCTAAGACTATAGTTCTATCATGATAATGAGCTAAAGTGTCTGTTTCCGTTCGTAAAATATATCTCTTGTCATCTTTTGAATCTAACGAATTTTTGTCAACTTTTATAGTGTATATATTATGATTTTTATTTCTAATAAAATTCATCTCGTGATGAAACGTTTTATTTTTAAATAAAACCCTTTTATATTTTGAATGTAAAATTTTCTTTTTTAAAAGTTGTTTTTTAATACCTTTAGCTTTTTTTATTTCTTTCGAAAAAACGTCGGGTCTTAAGCCAAAAGCTTTTTTCGTTATTATTTCTTTTAATAAAAGTAACGAGTACATTTTTTATCTTAATCCTATAAATTCTACGATAAGAATCCCTGCAGTCTCGTCTTTAAATCTTCCAATCACTTTTTTATTTTCTTCAGAAAATAGAAAATGATCTGTCATAATTACTAAAATCATCTCAATTGAGTAGTAATTAGTTCTGAAAAGAACTGGGGGTACAACTCGACGTTTCGATCAGTATGCTCTGATCGTCCTCAGGAGAATGCCGGACTCTTGAAACTGCTGCTGCTTAAGTAGGCTGCTGGAGGATCATCCCCTGCTGGAGGATTAGTTCGTTGAGGCGCGCAGGCGGGAAACTGTGAGACTATGGGACTAGGATCCTAGGTGTAAGGGGAGGAGTGTGCTCACTGAACTGAATCAGTTGTTAACAAGCACAGGGGAAGGAGGGTGGTTGACTTAGGATATAGGGGATCCCTCAGTCTGGGGTTGGTTATGGACTTTGGATATAGAAGATCCTTCAGTCTGTAGTATGGGTCGCCAAATGTCGCTGATGAAGAAACCGATGTCCTGTGGCACAGTGTCGTGTTTGACGATCTCGATGGCCTCTCTGATGCGTCTGGGGTGCCATGCGTCGATGGGTGTGATGAGTTGGGCTGCCTGCCAGTCGATTTGGTGGTCCTTGATGTGCGAGTGCTTGACGATGGCGGACTTCTCGAAATCTCCTCTGCGGCCGTGTGCTCGGTGTTCCTTCAATCTGATGGGGAGGTTGCGTTTTGTTTCCCCGATGTACACCTTACCGCACTCACAGGGGATCCGGTAGACTCCCGCTCTGTTGTTTGGGTCCGGTTTGTCCTTGTGGGTATGTAGAAGTCCTTGAAGTTTGCTGGGGGCTGAGTGGAACACATCGATGCCTGCTTGTCGGAGGATGCGTTGTAGTTTGTGAGACGTCGAACCTAGATAGGGGAGACAAGTAGAGAGGGTTAGATCACTTACCTTGCTTTTGGAGTTTGGAACCGGCTTCGCTGTGCTGATCTTGTTAGGATTGTAACCGTTGCGTTTGAGGGTAGTTCGGATGTGCTGTAGTTCCTTGGGAAGGCTGTCCTTGTCACAAATGTTGTAGGCGCGTTGTACGAGCGTGCGGTTGACCGATGACTTGATGCTTGGATGATGGAAGGAGCGCTGGTTCAGGTACCGATCTGTGTGCGTGGGCTTTCTGTAGACGTTGTGGTGTAGGGAGCCGTCTGCGTTTCTGGAAATCCCAACATCAAGGAACGCGATCTTGTCATCTTCTTCCGTTTCCATGGTGAACTTGATGCTCGGGTGTTGCTGGTTTAGATGTTGTAGAAAATCCTGGAGTGTGTCTCTGCCTGTGTGGCCAAACCACAAAGGTGTCATCCACGTATCGGAGCCACAGCTTGGGTTGGAGGTCGGCGGTGTTGAGGGAAGAGTTTTCAAACTCTTCCATGAAAATGTCAGCAAGGACCGGGGATAAAGGAGATCCCATGGAGGTCCCAACTGTCTGCTCGTAGAACTTGCCCTGAAACTGAAAACAACTTGAAGAGACACATGTTAGTAGCAAATCATGAATTTGGTCCGGGGTGAGTGATGTGCGATCATCAAGAGAAAGATCTTGTACGAGTCTGTCCTTCACCAGGAGGCATGTCTCTGTAGTTGGGACATTAGTGAATAGGGAGACAACATCAAAACTAACCAAGATGTCGCTGGGTTGAAGTGTGAGGCCCTGGGTGATCTCAACGAACTGACTGGAGTTGGACACATGGTGTTGAGTGAGACCCACCAAGGGTCGGAGGATCTTAGCTAAATGACGGGCTGTGTTGTACGTAGGTGAACCTCTGGAGGCGACAATAGGGCGGAGAGGAACATCCGGTTTGTGAATCTTCGGCTGGCCAAAGAACCTAGGGCAGGATGAGCTGGATGGTCTGAGATGTCGGTAGAGTTGGATGGAGAGGCCACCGGCACGGTGGAGGGCAAGGAGTTTGCTAGCAACTCTTTTCTCTATGGATGGGATGGGGTTCTTCTTGAGGGGGCGGTATGAATCGGATAATAAAATGTGACTTACCTTGTCGGTGTATTGTGCTCGGTCCATGATGACTGTAGCGTTGCCTTTGTCTGCGGTGAGGATGTGGATGGAGCTGTCTCGTCGGATGTCCCGTAAAGCAGAAAGTTCTCCCTTGGAGAGGTTGGGCTTGGCTGGCTTGGCTTTACGCAGAACATCGCTCATCTGTAGTCTGACGTCATCGGCTGCTGTTTTGTTGAGTCGTCGTAGGGCTGGTTCAACTGACTGGATGATTTCTTCCGTTGGAATGGATTTGGGTGTGAGGGCGAAATTCATTCCCAGTGACAGTACTGATGTTTCGATAGGAGTGAGGGTGCGTTGGCTGAGGTTGACGACGGTGTGTTTCTGGAATGCGTCCTGTGAGCGGAGGTGTGAGGGTTGCCTTAGGGATATAGCAGATCCCGTAGGTTTACTTGAAGCGCGGTTGGAGCGAGATGTAGAAGATCTCCAAGACTCCGAGTCGGAAGGTCGTGGGGACATCGGTTTCTTCATCAGCGACATTTGGCGACCCATACTACAGACTGAAGGATCTTCTATATCCAAAGTCCATAACCAACCCCAGACTGAGGGATCCCCTATATCCTAAGTCAACCACCCTCCTTCCCCTGTGCTTGTTAACAACTGATTCAGTTCAGTGAGCACACACCTCTCCCTTACACCTAGGATCCTAGTCCCATAGTCTCACAGTTTCCCGCCTGCGCGCCTCAACGAACTAATCCTCCAGCAGGGGATGATCCTCCAGCAGCCTACTTAAGCAGCAGCAGTTTCAAGAGTCCGGCATTCTCCTGAGGACGATCAGAGCATACTGATCGAAACGTCGAGTTGTACCCCCAGTTCTTTTCAGAACTAATTACTACTCAATTGAGATTCTTACATGGTGTCACCGCAATTAGTCTTACTTATCATTCTCACCATGCAAAGCTACAAGTTTTACCTACTAAAATCATATAAATGCTTGTCTTCTTCCATATCATTATATACATTTTCTGTTTCAATCTCAACGATCAAACTATCTGTATCTGTATAAAGTAACTTGCACTTGTCATCGTATTTCTTTTTTAAATGATTGTAATAAAAATCGTACATGTAATGTTTAGATAATTCGAGTATACACATTCCTGCATAAATAGGACGGTTGAGAAAAAGTTTTGTTTTGTGCGTATGAACAGCCACTAAATCAAAGCCCTCAAAAATCTTTCGCTCGGCAAAAGACGGCTTTGCTATTTTTTTAAGCATACGTTTTTCATCTTTTTCTTCGTTTACACGAAAAAGTTCTACATCTATACGATTTCGTACATTTTCCATCGTTTTTCCAAATACTGAATTATTCATGAGTTTGTATAAGTCTTTTTTAAAATCACTCGTTGCATTTTTTCTAAATTCAGTGTTTAAATCAATGTATGATTTCATCCAAGGTGATTCATCAAATTCTAATACGCGGTGAATTTTAGTTAGTTTCATACCAAGTTCTAAATACTTTTCTAAATTACGATAATGAAGCACATATTTTGTTTTGTTGCCTAAATTTGGAACTAATTTTTCAACGTTTGCCATAGGTTCATCTTTTAATAACTCGAGTTGATAGTCACTCAAACACTCTTTCGGAATAACCATTTTTTCTGGGGCGAGTGGAAAATCATTGTGTAAATCATGTAATTCTCTAGGATATTCTAAATCAACTTCTAAAATATATCCTTTGCCTACTTGAAATTCACGTTTATTAATTTGTTTATTAGTCATCCACTTAAATCCCCCAGTTGGTAAAGGTTGGCTCATCGCGTGTCCGTATAAATTATTCGCGTCTAAATATAAAATGTAACTCGATGGTTTTAATTTATCATAACCTTCACATTTAGGATTGTTTGCTTTCGAGTGTCTATTGCTTACCATAACTATCCCCCCTCTCAAACCCATAAATACATGTCAATATCCGTTAATAACTCTAGTCGAACTTTTGAATGTTTTAGCAAAGCGTCCCAACTTAAACCTGGACTCGTATAATAATTAGCTGGATCCAAACCGTAATCTTTTATACAAGTAGCGCGAAAGTTTTCAAACACATCCGCTAATAAACAAACATCTGTATCTACGTATAAATCGTGATAGTCTCCTAAATTTTTACAATTAAATGTTTTCCAAACGTCTTTCGCGTGCTCGTATTCTTCTTTAGTAACGTATTCATCATTTAAACGACTATAAAATTTTTGTATCGGAGGAAGACTCCTTTCTTTAAATCTTTCAAAACTATCCATGTATTCATATGGATAAATACCCTTTTTCTTTAAAAGTTTTAATTTCTCAGAACTGTATTTATGTGATTCTAAAATAGGAAAAGAATTACTAGATTCAACCATTTCAACGAGTGAATAAGGTAAGTGTTGATAACTATCGAGAAATCGTAGTTGTCCGATTGAAAAAGAAATATACTTTTCTATATTATTTGTGATACACAATATTTTTCCCCCTTTTTACTCACTCCTTGCATAATAAGATGTGAGTCGTAACCACGTAAATTATGTATTAAAACTGGAATAGCTGTTTCACTCGCAACTATTTTTAATTTTAAATTACATTTATTATGTGCAGCGCCTCGATATTTTCCAGTAATGTGACAATGATCTCGTACTTTTTCATATCCTCTTTTAAATTCTTTTACTTTTTCATTATATTCTTTCTTTAATTCTTGAAATTTATCATCATATTCTTAAAATTTTTCATCGTATTCTTTGTGTTCATTTCTAAACTCTTTCAAACAAACGTAACAATAACATTTTCCATCACTTTTTAATTCTTTTACTTTTTCATTATATTCTTTCTTTAATTCTTGAAATTTTTCGTCGTCTTCTTCTTGACGATAGTATTCTTTTAATTTTTCATCGTATTCTTTCTTATAATATAATTCATTTATAAATTCTTTCAAACAAGCCCAACATTTACATTTTCCACCACCTTCGTAATATTTTTCATTAGGAATGTGAACATTATTTTCCCACTCACAAATCCAACACTTGTTTGTATTTTTTAAATCTTCTACATCTTTTTTAGTCATTATTATTTTAAGAGGGTTTTTAAATATCTCATTGATCTTGTCTTTTTCTTCTTTTAGTTTTTCTAAAAGGTGATTTACCGCGTCTTTTCCCCTATACGTAAACGATGAAAATGTTGTACCGTCGCATTTAATAATCACGTACGAATAACCACACGGGATGTGTTCTTGTGTCGCAAAAGTTTTAGCACCTAGATTTACATCTATTGGAGCTAATATACTTTCAAAATCAGCGTATATAACGAAAGGAGCTTTCATCATTCTCTCAACATTTTCAAATTTTAACTTGCTGTTTTTACTACCTTCTTTTGGTAACACGTAACCTACTGCTCTACCATTTACACCTCTACACTCTTTTATATGTTTTAAAAGTATTCTTTCTTTAGTAAAATCACATAAACAACACTCGCAAAAGTATTTTTTATCATGATGCTTTGTTTGATCGAAAAGTAATTTATTAAAAAAAATTATCCAAACGTAGTGAGATTTAGTACCTCCTTCTTTTTCTTCTTGAATAAAAAATATTTTTATACGTTCCTTCTCCCAATCACCATCGTGTATATAGTAAGGTACGATTGTCTTGTTTTCCAAACCATAAACGTTTATCACCAAATCATTTTGTTTCTCTACTAACTTTATTTGCTTGATTGGAGTTGGAAAATCGATTCCAGTAAAATTTAAACCATCCTCGATTGAGTACTTTGACGTTCTTTCAGCTTTTTCTATTTTTACTTTTTCAATCGGAATATTTAATTCTATCGATTTTTCCTTATGTTTAATATAACTACGAATCGACCACCGTAAACAAGCGTCGTCTTTGTTTTGTACGTTAATTAAAGCTTTTTTATTTTTTATATAAGCAGGTAGCTCGATATAAGAACCACCGCGAAAAGGTCTATACTTTGAAATTCTAATATCCATCTGCGAAATACGAAAAAATATCCACCCACTACCTCTTTGCTCGAACGTTTCTATAACCGATTTAATTTTTTCAAAAGCCATAGCTAAAGTCTCTTCAATCGTGTCCATATTTAATAAAACTATTGCTTCTGAATTATGAAGAGGAATTGTTGAATATTCAATTTCACCATTTACATTTTCTTTATAAAATGTAATCCACACGTATGGCTGAAACTTGTACGCCCCTAATTCATTAAAATCTAAAGTCAACTTATTAATTATCTTTTCTTTTACACCCTTATAAAATTCATCTATATTACTCTCTCTTTTATGGTTTTGCGGTACAGTTAACGTTCGCGTTCGTAAATACCTACCACCATCTACAACATTCTCGTCAAATTCTAAAACACCTCTACGCCAATCTCTAACAATTTTATACAAATCTTTTCGTAATCGTCCAACTCCTACTAAAGGAATACCTTCGGCTTCTATAACAAAGGCAAGTTCACTCTTTTTTAATTTTTTTAATGGCTTTGGTTTATGTTGACGTATATAATTTTTTATGCCAACGTAATATGCACGTTTATCTATTTTACCCTTGCTGTTTTTCGTAAAAATTATTTGTCCAATGTATTCTTCCATGCGAGAGTACTCTTTCATTTCTCTTTTTGACATTTGTGATAAATATTTTTTTGTTTCCATTCTCTTTTTAATATACTTCTAGATAACATTTTTTTTTCTCAGTTTTTAAACATACTTTTTTAATTTTAATTTTAATTTTAATTAATTTTTTTCTCAGTTTTTAAACTTAACTTTTTTTAAATATTTTTTTTATATAAATAATATATATTATTAAAACACACACACACACACACACACACACCCTACTACTAATCAACAATCTCACCTCAAACACACTCAATCTCATCAACATCATTAATATTTTTTTTCTTCTTAGTGACGTCATCAATATTTTTCATGACGTCATTCTTCAACAAAAATTGAATTTTTTTTTAAATTTTTTTTTTTTTTTTAACAATTGTTTTTTCAATTTTAGTACTTGTCTCAGATGACCCAGAATATATACTACTGGATATGAATATGCAAATTCCCTCCAAATAAAAGATTAGGGCTGACATATGTCAGGTTGTCGAAATTATCTTTTGTTAAAATGCTGCTCATTAACGTTTTTAGTAATATATCGCCGTAGCTGTCAGACTAACACATGTCGTAAATATTTATTTTTATGGCTTTTTCAAAAGAGTTGTGTTTAATGCATTTGATTACGCCTATGGTGAATTGGTTTGGGGACATTATATAGCGACATTTTATTGTTTTATTAATGTTATTCTAGCAATATATTATATTGGCTGCAGGCCGAAATATGGGGGAAAAACATTTTGCTAAATCCATCGTGATTATTGGGAAATGGAATCAGGCGATAGCAATGTACAATGTACAACGGCGTGGGGTCATGAGAATTATAAAGTGTTCTTAACTTGGTCAGGGGTTTTCTTTATTATTACACACTGTAAAAAAATAATGTATGCAACAAATACGTAAATTTCAAAGGATGATGCCAAATTCCAATTTATCTTATCTGACCCCTAACCTGTCACCCATTAGGCCTCCAGCCCCACCCAACAGAGAAAATCATCCCCTGACACACATAGGCCTACACAATAAGAAATTAAAAACATACATATTTTCTATTTTGTGTGTAAACATTTTGAAGGTTCATTTAGGCCTACTGTTTTACGAAGATAATGAGGGAACGTTTATGAACTTAAAACGGTGGGTCCACGTCTTTGTTCTGTACCATCGCTTACCGCAGGGTCTTTAATAGCATCATGGTGATAGCATTTAAAACTAGCCCGCCTTCCAGTTGATCCTGGCCGATTTCCGCACCTTTAAATATAGCCAGAATCTGGTTGTGCAAGCTTATGACTGGACCCTTCCAACCCCATTTTCTCATCCCTTTTCTTCAAAATAAAATAACGCAGTTTCTATTTTCCGGGGCATAATTCCTTCAGAAGAAATTCTCTCCATTAAAACATGGAGGAAGGAACGTGTTCCTTCCTCCATGATTAAAATAACTTACAAAAATAAAGTGCCCTGAACTAGTTTACTATATATAAAAGAAACACCTCATATTGTTTACCACCTGCCACTTTCAGCTCCCTCTCAACTTTAAAACTATTCATTGTACAATCATAATGAGAATCATTACAGGCCTGTTAAACTTTGTGAGTGCATACTAGTAATCATGTTCGGCCATCTTATGTCAGTTAATCCCTGAATACAAGAGCTTTTGTTTGAGTGGACGCTCATTCAGAGAAACCAGACTATTTTGTGTACCTCGCTTTCAAATGCTAATGAAATATATGATCCGTTTCTTTATTCCTGTGGAACTATCGGACAATTGGTGCATGAAACATAAGCCATAGTGTGGCTTTGAGAATTACAGTCATTTTCCAGTAATTTGTCAGTTATCTTGTGAATAAGGCGAATGGCCTGCATGATAATATGTGAAGGAACGTGCTCATGTGAACCTTCATTCGTTTACACTGCACTTCCGGCTCCAACTGCGTACACCATAGAGCAAGGACCAGACATGGTCATACTTCCAAAAGGATTGCATACAATTTACACCATCCGTTCTGTACATGTACATGTACATGTACAGGTACAGCAGGTGGGTGCTAGTGTGGACGGGGGTTGGGGTTGACTCACACCTTCAAGGACTGTTTGTGTTGCTCCATGGTTTAAATTAATGCACACAATGACTGACATAATTATGAACTGGACTCTTCTGTGGTCAGCCAATAATGTTAGCCAGTGAAAATGATACCAGGTTTATCTAGCAGAAGATCAGCTGTTTTTGCAACTGATAGCAGTAAAGGTGCTAATAACATCCAGTGTGACTCATTCTCGAGGTCAACTTACACAGTCTATTCGACATGTAGGCTGCTGTGCCACATGACCAAACTGAGGCTGGAATGTTGCGCTACTAGGTGACTGGGAAAGTTTAAAATATACAGGAAAACAGACAAGCCTTTCCCATCTGATGAATCACAGATATGCATGTCCTTTTTGATGTAAGAACTGATTTTGTTTGCACAGTCAGTGATACTGATCACATCCACAACAACCTGTGACATAGCCCAGGGTAGATTACCACCATCTATCAATGACAAAGAAATTATGTTCACCGTCATTTTCCATTCATAATTTCGAATTGCTTTGTGTAAAGTTGAACACACAATGTCGAGTGTGTTTTTGATTGTATATTATCTGTATTTGGCCAGTAGAAAATGACTGTACACACATGTTAACATTTGCCAGGGTTGCCATACAACAGTGTAAAATGTTTATTTGCTATTCTTCACATCTTAAAGGGAAGGTAAAACATTTTCAGTAAAATTATTAAATAATTTCCCAACCGAATTGTCACCCTTTTAGAATGGATACGAGAAATATAAATTAATTGTTACAACATGTATTTTCTCGTTAACAAAACAATGAAACATGCTAACAAATTCACATGTTGGCTTCTAATTCTGTGCATATAATTTTGATAATAATAAAGTATAGTTGTATTTTCAGATAATTATTTTATTAAATCAACATTTCATTGTTTCACTGGTATCCTTCTCATTGTATTTTGTCTTAACTGAGGTAGCTCCCCATCCGCTGATCAACATCTTAGTTCCTGCCGTAACTTCGCTGTTCGGTTTGGGAAGATTAACGGGTTTAATCTTGTCAGAGAGTCATGTGGCTTCTGCATCCAGTTCAACCAATGCGATCTCATTTGCAAAAGTTCCGTAGTCAAACTGCGGGTGTAGATGCCATTTTCCTTTGATAATTTGAACGCCATCTGCTGATGTATCTCTTAAGTCATGGAACCCAAGACCAACGTAGACATCTTCAAAACTAAAGGAAAAAGTAACAGAATTTATATTGAAATATTAATAAAAAGCGATATTTACCAGGTTCATAATCCGGCAATTAAAATAACAAATAAAAATGCACTGAAGTGGGACTCAGACCTTTCAACAATCCTGCATCTGCCCCTGCAAGCCCATTGAAAAACTAGGCTGCCATATTTCATTAATTTATTCCTACTCACGTGACACATCCAGCTGTTGTGAGTACCCATTTGGGATGAATAAGTGCTCCAGCACAGAATTGATCAGCTCCATAATTGGAATGGAGAAGAGCCACCTGATAGGGACGGCTTTTCGCAGGTGCCTCATTACCCCAATGATGCGGAGGGACCGATGACGGGAACCTGTTAATAACGGAACAAAATTAACAAATAAACCTTCTGAGTACCTTATTTTGTTGCATGATGCCCTGTGTGCACGGAACTCTGATAAATGTAGCCTAGACCAAGCTAAAGCCCGCTCTTTAATGTATAGCCTATACCCTAACCAAAATGTAATCTGGTCCTTTCCTTAATGTAGCACATACACTGCCCTGAGCGGAACTATAATCTAATGCTACTCAAGAAAAACGTCAAAAATTATTCTCAGTTATGCATGTCATAATTTAGGTGACGAAACTACATGAGTACGGTACGGTTTATTCTTACACAGAGCCAGGGAGAGGCAGGCAAGGAAAACTATGATTCTCATGATGGTTGAGATGACGAGTAGTCGGTTGATGAGATACAGAAAAAAACTCTGGATTGTGAAGTCAAGACTCGAAGTTTCGAGTCTTTTATCATGATTTTTCAGGTCCAATGGTCGGAATACATCATGTTACATGAACAGCTGAGCCTACCATGATTGGTAGGAGATAAAAGATACCGTACAATAATCGGCTGATTGTTGTTATGGATACTAAAAAACCGGAACAACACAGACACAAACATGGGTTTGTAGTTTTCTGACCGAGAGATCTCAGTGTGTCAGGTATAAAAATTGTCTGTCCAATATTAATGTACTTAAGGGTGGTCTCCCACAAGGGACTAGATTCGGACCATTGGGTTTTCTTGCAAAATTCAATGGTGCTGTTCGTTTTGAAAATACCGCTTACAGTCGATTACTTAGTCTGAAATATGTCGATGATATGACAATTGTGGAGAACAGTGGAAGTAATGATCCTCACAATATGCAATCTGTTCTGTACGAATTTAGTGAATGGGCTGTGCAAAATAATATGAAAGTCAACCCAGATAAATGTACTAGCATGACTGTGTGCTTTATGAAGAATACCCCGCAGCTCCCTCCTCTACAGATTTCCACCACCGATCTCCACATAGTCGATTGTGTAAAGATTCTCGGTGTTTTGATTAGTTCTGACCTCAAATGGGATAAACATATTGATCAGATTTATAAAAAAGCTAGTAATAAGATATACATGCTTAAACTGTTGAAAAAATTCCATTCATCCCTTCCTGATTTATTAACTATTTATAAGGGTTACATACGACCACTGACGGAATATGCAGCACCAGTATGGAATGCAGGGTTAACTAGAGCTCATGTCAACAAATTAGAGAGTATTCAAAAACGTGCTCTTAAAATTATTTTGGGCTTGGGTTATTTAGACTACGATCATGCTCTTATTAAGTGCAATTTTATTTCTCTCCAAGATCGTAGAAAAGACCTTTGCTTCAACTTTGCAAATTTTTTTAGAGAATCTGACGTATTCCGTCATTCGTTACCCCAATCAAGAGGTTATAATGTTCAATATCAACTCAGAAATAGTAACAATCTTTCAGTAATTAAGTGCAAAACAAACATATATAAAACTAGAGATTGGTGTTTGTATTGACAAACACTAGGTGTTCGGGACACGTAAAGGTCAAATTGGGGTCAACGTTGTTTAAATATTTTTGACAATTAACGATCTGTACCTTCATGCAAAGATTGTGAATTTACCTCTTGTGGATAATTTTTGTTAATATTAAACTTTGACTTCCGGTTTGGACAGGAAGTAAAGGTCAAATTGGGGTCACCTTTTTGTAAATATTTTTTTACAGTTAACGATCTGTACAATGGTGAAAACCGTGAATTTACGTCTTGTGGTTATTGAGATATGATTTTTTAAAATATTAAACTTTGACTTCCAGTGGACAGGAAGTAAGGTCAAATTAGTCACCTTTTGTAAATATTTTTCGGCAATTAAAAATTCTATACAATGGTGCAAAATGTCAATTACCTCTTGTGGTTGTTGAGATATGACTTTTTTAATATTAAACTTTACTTCCGGTTTTGACAGGAAGTAAGGTCAAATTAGGTCACCTTTTTGTAGTAATTTTGACAATTAACAATCTATACAATGGTGGAAAGATTGTGAATTTACCCTTGTGGTTGTTGAGATATGATTTTTAAATATTAAATTTTGACTCCGGTTTGGACAGGAAGTAAGGTCAAATTCACCTTTGTGTAAATATTTTTCGGCAATTAAAAATCTATACAATAGTGCAAAAAATGTCAATTTACCTCTTGTGGTTGTTGAGATATGATTTTTTTTAAATATTAAACTTTGACTTCCGGTTTGGACAGGAAGTAAGGTCAAATTGGGGTCACCTTTTGGTAAATAATTTTTGACAATTAACAATCTATACAATGGTGGAAAGATTGTGAATTTACCCCTTGTGGTTGAGATATGATTTTTTTAAATATTAAACTTTGACTTACGGTTTGGACAGGAAGTAAGGTCAAATTGGGCTCACCTTTGTGTAAATATTTTTCGACAATTAACAATCTATACAATGGTACAAAAACTGTGAATTTACCTGTTCTGGTTGTTGAGATATGATTTTTTTAAATATTAAACTTTGATTTATCGTAATTCGATATCTGATGACCTAATAATGACGTCACAAATTATGTTTCATCTACGTGTTAAGTTCATGTGAAGTTTGCAAGTATGTGTTTTTTTGTAGACAGTCTATGGGGAGAAGGAGAAGAAAAAAAACGAACAAAAACAATAGGTGTTTCGGGCACATACCCGAACACCTAACAAATATAAACAGAATACTAGAGATTGGTGTTTGTATTGACAAACACTAGGTGTTCGGGACACGTAAAGGTCAAATTGGGGTCAACTTTGTTTAAATATTTTTTGACAATTAACGATCTGTACATTGGTGCAAAGATTGTGAATTTACCTCTTGTGGATGATTTTTATTAATATTAAACTTTGACTTCCGGTTTGGACAGGAAGTAAGGTCAAATTGGGGTCACCTTTGTGTAAATATTTTTTGACAATTAACAATCTGTACAATGGCGCAAAAACTGGATTTACCTGTTGTGGTTGTTGAGATATGATTTTTTTAAATATTAAATTTTGACTTCCGGTTTGGACAGGAAGTAAGGTCGAATTGGGGTCACCTTTTTGTAAATATTTTTTGCCAATAAACGATCTGTACAATGGTAAAAAAATTGTTAATTTACCCCTTGTGGTTGTTGAGATATGATTTTTTTTAAATATTAAACTTTGACTTCCGGTTTGAACAGGAAGTAAGGTCAAATTGGGGTCACCTTTCTGTAAATATTTTTCAACAATCTACAATCTACACAATGGTGCAACAAATTTCAATTTACCTCTTGTGGTTGTTGAGATATAATTTTTTTAAATATTAAATTTTGACTTCCGGTTTGGACAGGACGTAAGGTCAAATTGGGGTCACCTTTGTGTAAATATTTTTCGACAATTAACAATCTATACAATGGTACAAAAACTGTGAATTTACCTGTTCTGGTTGTTGAGATATGATTTTTTTTAATATTAAATTTTGATTTATCGTAATTGACATCTGATGACCTAATAATGACGTCACAAATTATGTTTCATCTACGTGTTATGTTCTAAGTATATGCCAAGTTTCAAGTTCATGTGAAGTTTGCAAGTATGTGTTTTTGTAGACAGTTATGGGGAGAAGAAGAAGGAGAAGAAAAAACGAAAAAACGAACAAAAACAATAGGTGTTTCGGGCACATACCCGAACACCTAACAAATATAACCAGAATATTAGAGATTGGTGTTTGTATTGACAAACACTAGGTGTTCGGGACACGTAAAGGTCAAATTAGTCAACTTTGTTTAAATATTTTTTGACAATTAACGATCTGTACATTGGTACAAAAGATTGTGAATTTACCTCTTGTGGATGATTTTTTTAATATTAAACTTTGACTTCCGGTTTGGACAGGAAGTAAGGTCAAATTGGGTCACCTTTTGTGTAAATATTTTTTGACAATTAACAATCTGTACAATGGCGCAAAAACTGAATTTACCTGTTGTGGTTGTTGAGATATGATTTTTATTAAATATTAAACTTTGACTTCCGGTTTGGACAGGAAGTAAGGTCAAATTGGGGTCACCTTTGTGTAAATATTTTTTGACAATTAACAATCTATACAATGGTGCAAAAAATTTCAATTTACCTCTTGTGGTTGTTGAGATATGATTTTTTTTCTATATTAAACTTTGACTTCCGGTTTGGACAGGAAGTAAAGGTCAAATTGGGGTCACCTTTGTGTAAATATTTTTTTACAGTTAACGATCTGTACAATGGTGAAAAACTGAATTTACCTCTCTGTGGTTGTTGTGATATGATTTTTTAAATATTAAACTTTGACTTCCGATTTGGACAGGAAGTAAGGTCAAATTAAATCACCTTTTGTAAATATGTTTTGCCAATAAAAGATCTGTACAATGGGTAAAAATTGTTAATTTACCCCTTGTGGTTGTTGAGATATGATTTTTTTAAAATATTAAACTTTTACTTCCGGTTTGAACAGGAAGTAAGGTCAAATTGGGGTCACCTTTCTGTAAATATTTTTCGCCACTCTACAATCTATACAATGGTGCAAAAAATTTCAATTTACCTCTTGTGGTTGTTGAGATATAATTTTTTTAAATATTAAATTTTGACTTCCGGTTTGGACAGGAAGTAAGGTCAAATTGGGGTCACTTTTTTGTAAATATTTTTCGCCAATAAAAGATCTGCACAATGGTAGAAAAATTGTGAATTTACCTCTGTGGTTGTTGAGATATGATTTGTTTAAATATTAAACTTTGACTTCCGGTTTGGACAAGAAGTAAGGTCAAATTGGGGTCACCTTTGTGTAAATATTTTTTGCCAATAAAAGATCTGTACAATGGTAGAAAAATTGTGAATTTACCTCTTGTGGTTGTTGAGATATGATTTTTTTCAATATTAAACTTTGACTTCCGGTTTGGACAAGAAGTAAGGTCAAATTGGGGTCACCTTTGTGTAAATATTTTTGGACAATTAACGATCTGTACAATGGTGCAGAAAATGTCAATTTACCTCTTGTGGTTGTTGAGATATAATTTTTTTAAATATTAAATTTTGACTTCCGGTTTGGACAGGAAGTAAGGGTAAAATTGGGGTCACTTTTTAAATATTTTGCCAATTAACAATGTATACAATGATGGAAAAATGTCATTTACCTCTTGTGGTTGTTGAGATATGATTTTTAAATATTAAACTTGACTTCCGGTTTGAACAGGAAGCGGTCAAATTGGGGTCATCTTTTGTAAATATTTTTTGACAATTAACGATCTGTACAATGGTACAAAAATTGTGAATTTACCCCTTGTGGTTGTTGAGATATGAATTTTTTAAATATTAAACTTTGATTTATCGTAATTCGATATCTGATGACCTCATCATGACGTCACAAAATCTTGTCACAAATTCTGTTTCATCTACGTATTACGTTCTAAGTATATGCCAAGTTTCAAGTTCATGTGAAGTTTGCAAGTATGTGTTTTTTGTAGAGTCTATCCGAGAAGAAGAAGAAGGAGAAGAAACTAGAGCTTATGTTTGTTTGAACAAACACTAGGTGTTCGGGAGGAATTAAAGGTAATCTAGCATCTCCTTATTGTGACATTCTTATAAACTGCTTTGTTGTCACCTATACTGCAAATAATTAAAAAATAATTCATAAAAATTGAAAACAAATTCTACATTGATTTTTACATTTTCAAGGTTGTACACATGATTGGCAAATGTCTGTAGCTGCATCCATATTACAGAATTACAACCTAAATATCAGATGCCATTTTGTACATAAATTGTTAGACATTGAAATAATCAAAAGAGTTGTATGGGTGCTTGTAAATTTTAACTGTCTGTTGGGTTTCATGACTTGACTTTTGTGGTTACACAGTCCCACACCCCCACAATCGATTGAAACCACTTTGTTGACCTGTTTAACCTACTTGTAACCAATCTAGAAATTAGTGTACATGGTCTTACACATGTAACAAGTGAAATGACTTCAGTGTAAATGAACCCAACCATGATCCTTTGTTGACAACAAAACAGAATCAATCTGCATTTATAATAAATGTACGCTCTGTATGTACGATTTAGTGACGGTTCAGAATGGGTGACATTCAGAGGTTGTCATTGGAATCGGTAATTTTGGAATAAAATGTCTGCCCCTCCCCCCAAGTTCTTGGTGATGGCATACTGCCACTGGTGATGAACCAACACATTTGTTTTCTAAAATTCTTTGGTCTATCAAAAACGTAAGCACTTAATGTGATTAAACTTGCATAGCCAGGTTAATTTATGATGTATTATTTGAAAATAAAGGGTTTTTATGCACTGTTCAGTACCTGAAACTTATATTCGCATAAAGACTGCAGACTACATTGAGGTAAACAAAGACAGATATGACATGTGAATATAAAGATTATACTCATCTCTACCAAACATCTCAAAATTAACATGTGACAATATTGCCAGAGAAAATATTATAGGGCTGATTCCTTTTTAAAAATTACTATTTTTGTGATAGTAAAAACAAAACAACTGGAAGTTAGGAAAAGAAAATTGAAATAAATATAAGAAGATGTGAATCCAAAGTACACCCATGACTTATTTATTGTATGTGTAAAACTGTACCATGAAATTGCTGTAAAGGGAAGTTACAACAATGGTAAATCTAAAAACCTATAAATCAGTCATCCTGAGAAATGATTTGGTTTTCATGTTAGAGAAAAGAGGAATCGTTGTCAAAAACGGGGGAAAAAAACATGTAACAGTTTTTGTTTATATTTTTTTTACAAGGATGCGTGTTAGTACCAAATACCAATGTTGTAATATTCCTTTATTTTTATATTGCATTTTTAGATACATGGACCCCAAAATGTAAGTAAATAGGCCCTGAACTACTTGACCAATGAAAGATTTTCTAGAGATTTGATGTAACAATGAAAAACTATTCATTAACGTGAATGTATTGTATGTAAAATACATGTACTCAACGTGTATTGTATGTACTGTGTATTGTGGTTATTACTGTGCTCAATATTCAGCGATTTGTATGTATGTGTACATGTACGGTAGATACGTACACGCGCGCTAATACGACTATGCACACATGATGCAGACTAGTCGCGCACTGTGTACACTCAATGTAAGCACACGACCCGTATTTTAGGACTGAAAAGTCGTTTATATTGAAAATTTCTATCATTGCCTACGAATCAAACAAGCTAAAAAGATGTGAAATATGTAGTTTTCTAAATGAATGCGTCTTCATTTTCCAATTAAACAATTTCAATCTATAAAAAGAAAACATTAAGGTTTAGTATAATTTGTTATTATTTTTTGCTATAGCAGTACTGGGTATTTCAGTCCAAGAGAAGGGGTAATTTTTCCCATCCATGTCAGTTAAACAACATTTATTTAAATCTAAGCCCTTACTCCTATTTTCAATCTTAAATCTTTTTTAGAAAGAGGACAGAAACATCTTGCAACTTCAGATATATGCAGAATTGATGTTGGTGTGATTTTTGACATAATGAAGACCAGTCGTCAGTCAATGGAATTGCAATTTGGGCCCTTATACTTTTATTATTGTTTGCCCTCCCTTCCCTAGTTCTTGGATTCTATAGTGCTGCAATGATAGACCAAAGAATTTAAGAAAACAATGTTTGTTCATCACCAGTGGCAGTATGCCATCACCAAGAACTTGGGGGAGGGGGCACATTTTATTCAAAATTACCGATTCCAATGACAACCCCTGAATGTCACCCATTCTGAACTGTCACTAAATCGTACATACAGAGCGTACATTTATTATAAATGCAGATTGATTCTGTTTTCTTTCAATAAAGGATCATGGTTGTTCATTTACACTGAAGTCATTTCACTTGTTATGTGTAACACCATGTACACTCATTTCTAGATTGGTTACAAGTAGGTTAAACAGGTCAACAAAGTGGTTTCAATTGATTGTGGGG
The DNA here is from genome assembly GCA_029582265.1 of Zoroaster sp. YZ-2022. Lineage (NCBI taxonomy): Eukaryota > Metazoa > Echinodermata > Asteroidea > Forcipulatida > Zoroasteridae > Zoroaster > Zoroaster sp. YZ-2022. The sequence goes on along the minus strand of CM055836.1, from coordinate 1,859,492 downwards.
TGTGGGAGTGTAACCACAAAGTCAAGTCATGAAACCCAACAGACAGGTAAAATAAGTATGTATTTCATTGTTTTATTAGCAATTTATACAAGCACCATACAACTCTTTGATTATTTCAATGTCTAACAATTTATGTACAAAATGGCATCTGATCTTTTAGGTTGTAATTCTGTAATATGGATGCAGCTAGCAACAGACATTTTGGCAATCATGTGTACAACCTGAAAATGTAAAAATCAATGTACAATTTTATTTTTTATTATTTGCAGTGTAGGTGAAAACAAAGACAGTTTATAAGCATGTCACAATAAGGAGATGCTTGATTACCTTTACTTCCTCCTGAACACCTAGTGTTTGTTCAAACAAACACTTAATTTCTTCTCCTTCTTCTTCTCCGGATAGATTGTCTACAAAAAAACACATACTTGCGAACTTCACTTGAACTTGGAAATTGACATATACTTAGACCCTAATGTGTAGATGAAACAGAATTTGTGACGTCATGATTAGGTCATCAGATATCGAATTACGATAAATCAAAGTTTAATATTTAAAAAAATCATATCTCAACAACCACAAGAGGTAAATTCAAAATTTTTGTACCATTGTACAGATCGTTGATTGTCAAAAAATATTTACAAAAAGGTGAGCCCAATTTGACCTTACTTCCTGTCCAAACCGGAAGTCAAAGTTTAATATTTAAAAAAATCATATCTCAACAACCACAAGAGGTAAATAAATTTTTTGGTACCATTGTACAGATCGTTAATTGTTGACAAATATTTACAAAAAGGTGAGCCCAATTTGACCTTACTTCCTGTCCAAACCGGAAGTCAAAGTTTAATATTTAAAAAAATCATATCTCAACAACCACAAGAGGTAAATTAATTTTTTTGTACCATTGTACAGATCGTTAATTGTTGACAAATATTTACAAAAAGGTGACCCCAATTTGACCTTACTTCCTGTCCAAACCGGAAGTCAAAGTTAATATTTAAAAATCATATCTCAACAACCACAAGAGGTAAATTCAATAATTTTTTGTACCATTGTACAGTGCGTTAATTGTCAAAAAAATATTTACAAAAAAGATGACCCCACTTGACCTTACTTCCTGTCCAAACCGGAAGTCAAAGTTTAACATTAAAAAAAAATCATATCTCAACAACCACAAGAGGTAAATTCACAATTTTTGTACCATTTTACAGACCATTAATTGTCAAAAGAAATTACAAATAGATGACTTATTTGACCTTACTTCCTGTCGAAACCGGAAGTCAAAGTTTAATATTTAAAAAAATCATATCTCAACAACCACAAGAGGTAAATTAATTTTTTTGTACCATTGTACAGATCGTTAATTGTTGACAAATATTTACAAAAAGGTGACCCCAATTTGACCTATCTCTGTCCACAACCGGAAGTCAAAGTTTAATATTTAAAATCATATTCTCAACAACCACAAGAGGTAAATTAACAATTTTGTACCTATTGTACCAGTGCGTTAATTGTCAAAAAAATATTTACAAAAGATGACCCCTAATTTCTGACCTTACTTCCTGTGTGTCCAAACCGGAAGTCAAAGTTTCAATATTTAAAACAAAATCTTCCACAAGAGGTAAATTCACAATATTTGCACCATTGTACAGATCGTTATTTGTCAAAACAACTTTACCTACAGTGTGACCCCTAATTTGACCTTTTATCTCCTGAACACCTAGAGTTTTGTGTAAACAAACTCGAATCTCTAGTTTTATTTCTTTTTTACTTCTTCTTCTTCTTCTTCTCTCTGCGTTTGTCTGCAAAAACACACAACTTGCAAACTTCACATGAATTCC
>CM055836.1:1798612-1857154 GCA_029582265.1 Zoroaster sp. YZ-2022 | reverse complement strand
GAAGTCTTTGACTCTTTTATACCATTTTCTATCTGTACAAAACACATGCACTGAAAAGTGATTGTGACCAAGTCGCGTCCTTTATTCGGTAGTGATTCTCCATATATCTTTGTACATAATACACAAACAGATATGACGTGGGACTTGTTACCGAGTCTAATTAATTACGATGTCTGAACGCAATAATAATACATAGATCCCTTATACCAGTCCACACACGTTGTGTAGTTACTGCATTCCTAAATGACATGAAAGCAGAGTGCGTCCGATTCCTTTCAGTTTCATTTTGATAATTATAATGAGTCCATTACATTGGCGACGAGGATGAAAGCTGAACTGTCACCGGTGAGCATTCTTTTCATATGATAGCATACATTTCTAGCAAAAAGGAAAATTGTAAAAGAGGGCCGGACATTTTCGTAACGTTAAGTCCCATTGTTTTACGTACATAAGTGCAGCAATATACACATCGTTAGGTTAACCAGTAGCAATATGACGGAACAACCACTAGCAGTGACCGTCGTAACTGAAACAAGGACTTTGAAAACTGAACCATTCACTCACTCCGACGATCAGATATCAACCGGGAAGGCTTGGGAAGATTGGTTATAGGGAATTGAGCATGAATTACGCTATTTTCGAATTACTAAACCGTATTTTTGTCATTTTTGTTTTCTCAAAATCTTCAGTTTGTGCACAAATTAACGTTAAGTAGTAAAGTACCTATTTATTTGTATGCACGCATTGGGAATGCAATGGATAGTACTGACCATCAATCCCATAAACAGAATTGGTGTAAAGATGTTAAAAGGACACTATCGTCACGATCAGAGCAGACTTTCTACAAACAGGGCACGGAATCGGCGTCCTAGTTTAAGATGAACACAGTGACACGAATATGACCACTTTTTAAGGGCTTTTTTGGATTTGTTTTGCAACCACTAACCAGATAAAAAGTCATTCTTTCAATTTTTGGTGGTACAGAAAGCGAAAACTATCTTTAAAATCCACTTTTATGATGGTTTTCGGACTTGATTTCCCTTCTAAAAAATCCTCCCCTTCAGAAAATAGAAGGATCCTATTATAGTTGCCACTACTACTACTACTACAATGACTGTGTTGGTCACTAATTGTGGAGTTTACACGATCAGACTGACATGACTGAGGAAGTCATCGTATACCAAAATGCCTGATTTTTTCATGAAATAAATATCCTGGAATAATTTGAAGTATATGTCCATCATCATCCATATGTTCTCCACCTTACCAGGTAGGTAAGATTACATTATTGGTTATATTTAATGAAAATTGTGGCGGCCAGATACGACATTCTACCCGAATTTTTCAATATTTGCCTACCTTGATGTTTCTGTTTCTTCTCATTTCTTTTCTCAGCCCTGCAAATTGCATGGAAGCATTTGTACCACTCAAGAGTGGTACCCATGAATCTGTAAATCAAATGGTAATTAATTTTAGGAATGTCGGCTATTCATCCATTAATACATACATGTAAAATAAAAATAAATGGGTCAGCACCCATTCATTGTATACACTATGAAAATTAACTTAAGTTCCCAAAACTTTAGTTCAGCTGAATAAGCATCATTTCCATGCTTAGTTATTCACACCGCCAAAGGTTGAATATTCTTGGCCCATGTACAAAGTTATGTTTGTGCAACTACATATAAGTATTACTTTTAAGTATCTGATAAACTCCAGTATAAAGATCCCATTTTTCAACAGTGCTGATTTTTTCCCCCAAAAAGTGCCCCTTTGAGGATTTTGATGGATTTGGGGTGGTAGTTATAGTTTATTTTGTTGGTCAAGGTTATTTTGTTGGTCAAGGTATTAACATGGTAACTATTGAAAATAATCACCAGGAATTATCTTTTTTGAAATTGTCACTTCTAAAAAGTATGACAATAATATGTCAACAATAGACACGAGAATGAGAGATTAAAAGTCTGACGACACATGTTAAATTGTCAAGGATATTTTTCATATAAGTCCAATTATTTTACCAAAAATATGTAGTCTGATTAGGTCCAGATATTTTTCAAATTCATTTAAAAATAATTCCTACGTTACCTGTAACAGAGATTCTGAGTTCGTTACCGGCGACGTGGCGATCGCTTATATTATACATATGTTGTGTACGTTAGCTCCAGCCCTAACGTTAGACCATTCCTTGCTCCATGGTTAGACATGGTTTATTGGCAATATCACACTCAACCGTACCATCTATTTCTTCCATCCACTTGCACATGAAAGAAACTAGCTTTGTCCAACTCATTTCCGAAAATGAAAACAATTTGGATTACATGCTAGACAAATGCATAATAGTACATTTTCTGCGACGCATTTTCTGCAGACGGGCCCGACAGCTAGGTAAGCCATTGTTGTTGCTGCCCATGCATGGCGGGTCATGACCTTACAAATGTAACAGCTAGCTCTAGCTATAGGTTAATTTACCACCACTGTCGCTGTGCGGTCTTCGTACGAAGGTATTATATGCTAATTAGATACTGCAGTGAATGTGTTTACGAGGCATATATACACACACTATAGGCCGATATGTCTGTGTGTAAGAGACCGTCAAGGCCGTTCACACATTATGGCTGTCAACTTCTGAATAGTTGTTCATTTAAACTTCTGTTTTCGACCGGAAGGAGAGGTCAAATTGGGGTCATGTCTGTGTAAGAAATGTGACATAGTTCAAGGTCTTTAAGATGATGCAAAGATTGTGAAAATATTTTCTGTGGTTCATGATATATGATTTTTTGAAGTTTTTTGAAATTTTCAACTTCCGTTTTCGACCGGAAGGAGAGGTCGGACTGGGGTCACGTCTGTGTACGAAAAATCACATAATTAAAGATCTATAACATGGTGCAAAGACTGAAAATATCGTTTGTGGTTCATGAGATATGATTCTTTGAATATATTAACCTTTGATTTAGTGTAATTCGATATCTGATGACCTCACTATGACGTCACAACTAGTGTACAACTACATGTTAAGGTTTAGGCACAACTACATGTTAAGGTCTAACTGTGTGAAGTTTTAAGGTTCTATGAACTCTGCAACTATGTTTTTGTCTCTGGATAAGTCTTATTGAGAAGAAAAAGACGAAGAAAAAAAAAACGAACAATATCAAGAGGTGTTTGGGCACCAACCCAAACACCTAAAAAACCGTACAAAAACAATAGGTGTTTCGGGCACATACCTGAACACCTAAAAGAAGAAGTAAAACTAGACGGCAGTGTTTGTGATATTACAAACACATAGGTGTTCGAGTTTTGTCAGGGCAGTGATGATGACGTCAGAATGTTTTTAAAGAAACTTTGGATTATTATTTTTTAATATTAAACTTTGACTTCCGGTTTAGACAGGAAGTAATGGTCAAATTGGGGTCATGTTTTTGTAAATATTTTTGACAGTTAACAATCTGTACAATAGTGCACAAACTGTGAATTTACCTCTTGTGGTTGTTGAGATATGATTTTTTAAAATATTAAACTTTGACTTCCGGTTTGGACAGGAAGTAAGGTCAAATTGGGGTCACCTTTGTGTAAATATTTTTCGACAATTAATCTATACAATGGTGCAAAAAATGTCAATGTACATCTTGTGGTTGTTGAGATAAGATTTTTTTAAATATTAAACTTTGACTTCCGGTTTGGACAGGAAGTAAGGTCAAATTGGGGTCACCTTTGTGTAAATATTTTTCGACAATTAATCTATACAATGGTGCAAAAAATGTCAATGCACATCTTGTGGTTGTTGAGATAAGATTTTTTTAAATATTAAATTTTGACTTCTGGTTTGGACAGGAAGTAAGGTCAAATTGGGGTCACCTTTTTGTAAATATTTTTGACAATTAACGATCTGTACAATGGTACAAAAAATTGTGAATTTACCTCTTGTGGTTGTTGAGATATGATTTTTTTAAATCATTAAATTTTGACTTCCAGTTTGGACAGGAAGTAAGGTCAAATTGGGGTCACCTTTTTGTAAATATTTTTTGACAATTAACGATCTGTACAATGGTACAAAAATTGTGAATTTACCTCTTGTTGTTGAGATATGATTTTTTTAAATATTAAATTTTGACTTCCGGTTTGGACAGGAAGTAAAGGTCAAATTGAGGTCATGTTTTTGTAAATATTTTTCGACAATTAACAATCTATACAATGGTGCAAAAAATGTCAATTTACCTGTTGTGGTTGTTGAGATGATTTTTTTAAATATTAAACTTTGACTTCCGGTTTGGACGGAAGTAAGGTCAAATTGGGGTCACTCACAACTCGAGTTTCATCTACTTGTTAAGTTCTAAGTACATGCCAAGTTTCAAGTTCATGTGAAGTTTGCAAGTATGTGTTTTTTTGCAGACAAACGCGGGGGAGAAGAAGAAGTAAAAAAAAAATTAAAAAACGTACAAAAACAATAGGTGTTTCGGGCACATACCTGAACACCTAAAAGAAGAAGTAAAACTAGACGGCAGTGTTTGTGATATTACAAACACATAGGTGTTCGAGTTTTGTCAGGGCAGTGATGATGACGTCAGAATGTTTTTAAAGAAACTTTGGATTATTATTTTTTAATATTAAACTTTGACTTCCGGTTTAGACAGGAAGTAAAGGTCAAATTGGGGTCATGTTTTTGTAAATATTTTTGACAGTTAACAATCTGTACAATAGTGCAAAAACTGAATTTACCTCTTGTGGTTGTTGAGATATGATTTTTTTTAAATATTAAACTTTGACTTCCCGTTTGGACAGGAAGTAAAGTCAAATTGGGGTCACCTTTGTGTAAATATTTTTCGACAATTAATCTACAATGGTGCAAAAAATGTCAATGTACATCTTGTGGTTGTTGAGATAAGATTTTTTTAAATATTAAACTTTGACTTCTGGTTTGGACAGGAAGTAAGGTCAAATTGGGGTCATATTTTTGTAAATATTTTTCGACAATTAACAATCTATACAATGGTGCAAAAAATGTCAATTTACCTGTTGTGGTTGTTGAGATATGATTTTTTTAAATATTAAACTTTGACTTCCGGTTTGGACAGGAAGTAAGGTCAAATTGGGGTCACTCACAACTCGAGTTTCATCTACTTGTTAATTTCTAAGTACATGCCAAGTTTCAAGTTCATGTGAAGTTTGCAAGTTTGTGTTTTTTTGCAGACAAACGCGGGGGAGAAGAAGAAGAAGAAGAAGTAAAAAAGAAATAAAACTAGAGATTCGAGTTTGTTTACACAAACTCTAGGTGTTCGGGAGGAAGTAAAGGTCAAATTGGGGTCACCTTTGTGTAAAATTGTTTTGACAAATAACGATCTGTACAATGGTGCAAATATTGTGAATTTACCTCTTGTGGAAGATTTTGTTTTAAATATTAAACTTTGACTTCCGGTTTGGACAGGAAGTAAGGTCAAATTGGGGTCATCTTTTTGTAAATATTTTTTGACAATTAACGCACTGTACAATGGTACAAAAATTGTGAATTTACCTCTTGTGGTTGTTGAGATATGATTTTTTAAATATTAAACTTTGACTTCCGGTTTGGACAGGAAGTAAGGTCAAATTGGGGTCACCTTTTTGTAAATATTTGTCAACAATTAACGATCTGTACAATGGTACAAAAAAATTAATTTACCTCTTGTGGTTGTTGAGATATGATTTTTTTAAATATTAAACTTTGACTTCCGGTTTCGACAGGAAGTAAGGTCAAATTGGGGTCATCTATTTGTAATGTCTTTTGACAATTAATGGTCTGTACAATGGTACAAAAATTGTGAATTTACCTCTTGTGGTTGTTGAGATATGATTTTTTTTTAATGTTAAACTTTGACTTCCGGTTTGGACAGGAAGTAAGGTCAAATTGGGGTCATCTTTTTGTAAATATTTTTTGACAATTAACGCACTGTACAATGGTACAAAAATTGTGAATTTACCTCTTGTGGTTGTTGAGATATGATTTTTTAAATATTAAACTTTGACTTCCGGTTTGGACAGGAAGTAAGGTCAAATTGGGGTCACCTTTTTGTAAATATTTGTCAACAATTAACGATCTGTACAATGGTACAAAAAAATTAATTTACCTCTTGTGGTTGTTGAGATATGATTTTTTTAAATATTAAACTTTGACTTCCGGTTTGGACAGGAAGTAAGGTCAAATTGGGCTCACCTTTTTGTAAATATTTGTCAACAATTAACGATCTGTACAATGGTACCAAAAAATTTATTTACCTCTTGTGGTTGTTGAGATATGATTTTTTTAAATATTAAACTTTGACTTCCGGTTTGGACAGGAAGTAAGGTCAAATTGGGCTCAATTTTTGTAAATATTTTTGACAATCAACGATCTGTACAATGGTACAAAAATTTTGAATTTACCTCTTGTGGTTGTTGAGATATGATTTTTTTAAATATTAAACTTTGATTTATCGTAATTCGATATCTGATGACCTAATCATGACGTCACAAATTCTGTTTCATCTACACATTAGGGTCTAAGTATATGTCAATTTCCAAGTTCAAGTGAAGTTCGCAAGTATGTGTTTTTTTGTAGACAATCTATCCGGAGAAGAAGAAGGAGAAGAAATTAAGTGTTTGTTTGAACAAACACTAGGTGTTCGGGAGGAAGTAAAGGTAATCAAGCATCTCCTTATTGTGACATGCTTATAAACTGTCTTTGTTTTCACCTACACTGCAAATAATAAAAAAATAAAAAATTGTACATTGATTTTTACATTTTCAAGGTTGTACACATGATTGCCAAAATGTCTGTTGCTAGCTGCATCCATATTACAGAATTACAACCTAAAGATCAGATGCCATTTTTGTACATAAATTGTTAGACATTGAAATAATCAAAGAGTTGTATGGGTGCTTGTAAATTGCTAATAAAACAATGAAATACATACTTATTTTACCTGTCTGTTGGGTTTCATGACTTGACTTTTGTGGTTACACACTCCCACACCCCCACAATCAATTGAAACCACTTTGTTGACCTGTTTAACCTACTTGTAACCAATCTAGAAATGAGTGTACATGGTCTTACACATGTAACAAGTGAAATGACTTCAGTGTAAATGAACCCAACCATGATCCTTTATTGAAAAGAAAACAGAATCAATCTGCATTTATAATAAATGTACGCTCTGTATGTACGATTTAGTGACAGTTCAGAATGGGTGACATTCAGGGGTTGTCATTGGAATCGGTAATTTTGGAATAAAATGTCTGCCCCCTCCCCCAAGTTCTTGGTGATGGCATACTGCCACTGGTGATGAACAAACACATTTGTTTTCTTAAATTCTTTGGTCTATCATTGCAGCACTATAGAATCCAAGAACTAGGGAAGGGGAGGGGCAAACAAGCAATAAAAGTATAAGGGGGCCCAAATTACCAATTCCATTGACTGACGACTGGTGCTTCATTATGTCAAAAATCACACCCAGCATCAATTCTGCATATATCTGAAGTTGCAAGATGTTTCTGTCCTCTTTCTAAAAAAGATTTAAGATTGAAAATAGGAGTAAGGGCTTAGATTTAAATAAATGTTGTTTAACTGACATGGATGGGAAAGGTATACCCCTTCTCTTGGACTGAAATGCCAGTACTGCTATAGCAACAAATAATAACAAATTATACTAAACCTTAATGTTTTCTTTTTATAGATTGAAATTGTTTAATTGGAAAATGAAGACGCATTCATTTAGAAAACTACATATTTCACATCTTTTAGCTTGTTTGATTCGTAGGCAATGATAGAAATTTTCAATATAAACGACTTTTTCAGTCCTAAAATACGGGTCGTGTGCTTACGTGAGTGTACACAGTGCGCGACTAGTCTGCATCATGTGTGTGCATAGTCGTATTATAGCGCGCGTGTACGTATCTACCGTACATGTACACATACATACAAATCGCGCGAATATTGAGCACAGTAATAACCACAATACACAGTACATACAATACACACACGTTGAGTACATGTATTTTACATACAATACATTCACGTTAATGAATAGTTTTTCATTGTTACATCAAATCTCTAGAAAATCTTTCATTGGTCAAGTAGTTCAGGGCCTATTTACTTACATTTTGGGGTCCATGTATCTAAAAATGCAATATAAAAATAAAGGGAATGTACAACATTGGTATTTGGTACTAACACGCATCCTTGTAAAAAAAATATAAACAAAAACTGTTACATGTTTTTTTCCCCCCGTTTTTGACAACGATTCCTCTTTTCTCTAACATGAAAACCAAATCATTTCTCAGGATGACTGATTTATAGGTTTTTAGATTTACCATTGTTGTAACTTCCCTTTACAGCAATTTCATGGTACAGTTTTACACATACAATAAATAAGTCATGGGTGTACTTTGGATTCACATCTTCTTATATTTATTTCAATTTTCTTTTCCTAACTTCCAGTTGTTTTGTTTTTACTATCACAAAAATAGTAATTTTTAAAAAGGAATCAGCCCTATAATATTTTCTCTGGCAATATTGTCACATGTTAATTTTGAGATGTTTGGTAGAGATGAGTATAATCTTTATATTCACATGTCATATCTGTCTTTGTTTACCTCAATGTAGTCTGCAGTCTTTATGCGAATATAAGTTTCAGGTACTGAACAGTGCATAAAAACCCTTTATTTTCAAATAATACATCATAAATTAACCTGGCTATGCAAGTTTAATCACATTAAGTGCTTACGTTTTTGATAGACCAAAGAATTTTAGAAAACAAATGTGTTGGTTCATCACCAGTGGCAGTATGCCATCACCAAGAACTTGGGGGGAGGGGCAGACATTTTATTCCAAAATTACCGATTCCAATGACAACCTCTGAATGTCACCCATTCTGAACCGTCACTAAATCGTACATACAGAGCGTACATTTATTATAAATGCAGATTGATTCTGTTTTGTTGTCAACAAAGGATCATGGTTGGGTTCATTTACACTGAAGTCATTTCACTTGTTACATGTGTAAGACCATGTACACTAATTTCTAGATTGGTTACAAGTAGGTTAAACAGGTCAACAAAGTGGTTTCAATCGATTGTGGGGGTGTGGGACTGTGTAACCACAAAAGTCAAGTCATGAAACCCAACAGACAGTTAAAATTTACAAGCACCCATACAACTCTTTGATTATTTCAATGTCTAACAATTTATGTACAAAATGGCATCTGATATTTAGGTTGTAATTCTGTAATATGGATGCAGCTACAGACATTTTGCCAATCATGTGTACAACCTTGAAAATGTAAAAATCAATGTAGAATTTGTTTTCAAATTTTATGAATTATTTTTTAATTATTTGCAGTATAGGTGAAAACAAAGCAGTTTATAAGCATGTCACAATAAGGAGATGCTTGATTACCTTTACTTCCTCCCGAACACCTAGTGTTTGTTCAAACAAACACTTAAGCTCTAGTTTCTTCTCCTTCTTCTTCTTCTCCGGATAGACTCTCTACAAAAAAACACATACTTGCAAACTTCACATGAACTTGAAACTTGGCATATACTTAGAACGTAATACGTAGATGAAACAGAATTTGTGACAAGATTTTGTGACGTCATGATGAGGTCATCAGATATCGAATTACGATAAATCAAAGTTTAATATTTAAAAAATTCATATCTCAACAACCACAAGGGGTAAATTCACAATTTTTGTACCATTGTACAGATCGTTAATTGTCAAAAAATATTTACAAAAAGATGACCCCAATTTGACCTTACTTCCTGTTCAAACCGGAAGTCAAAGTTTAATATTTAAAAAAATCATATCTCAACAACCACAAGAGGTAAATTGACATTTTTTCCATCATTGTATACATTGTTAATTGGCAAAAATATTTGCAAAAAGTGACCCCAATTTTACCTTACTTCCTGTCCAAACCGGAAGTCAAAATTTAATATTTAAAAAAATTATATCTCAACAACCACAAGAGGTAAATTGACATTTTCTGCACCATTGTACAGATCGTTAATTGTCCAAAAATATTTACACAAAGGTGACCCCAATTTGACCTTACTTCTTGTCCAAACCGGAAGTCAAAGTTTAATATTGAAAAAAATCATATCTCAACAACCACAAGAGGTAAATTCACAATTTTTCTACCATTGTACAGATCTTTTATTGGCAAAAAATATTTACACAAAGGTGACCCCAATTTGACCTTACTTCTTGTCCAAACCGGAAGTCAAAGTTTAATATTTAAACAAATCATATCTCAACAACCACAGAGGTAAATTCACAATTTTTCTACCATTGTGCAGATCTTTTATTGGCGAAAAATATTTACAAAAAAGTGACCCCAATTTGACCTTACTTCCTGTCCAAACCGGAAGTCAAAATTTAATATTTAAAAAAATTATATCTCAACAACCACAAGAGGTAAATTGAAATTTTTTGCACCATTGTATAGATTGTAGAGTGGCGAAAAATATTTACAGAAAGGTGACCCCAATTTGACCTTACTTCCTGTTCAAACCGGAAGTAAAAGTTTAATATTTAAAAAAAATCATATCTCAACAACCACAAGGGGTAAATTAACAATTTTTTTACCATTGTACAGATCTTTTATTGGCAAAACATATTTACAAAAAGGTGACCCCAATTTGACCTTACTTCCTGTCCAAATCGGAAGTCAAAGTTTAATATTTAAAAAAATCATATCACAACAACCACAAGAGGTAAATTCAGTTTTTTCACCATTGTACAGATCGTTAACTGTAAAAAAATATTTACACAAAGGTGACCCCAATTTGACCTTTACTTCCTGTCCAAACCGGAAGTCAAAGTTTAATATAGAAAAAAAATCATATCTCAACAACCACAAGAGGTAAATTGAAATTTTTTGCACCATTGTATAGATTGTTAATTGTCAAAAAATATTTACACAAAGGTGACCCCAATTTGACCTTACTTCCTGTCCAAACCGGAAGTCAAAGTTTAATATTTAATAAAAATCATATCTCAACAACCACAACAGGTAAATTCAGTTTTTGCGCCATTGTACAGATTGTTAATTGTCAAAAAATATTTACACAAAGGTGACCCCAATTTGACCTTACTTCCTGTCCAAACCGGAAGTCAAAGTTTAATATTAAAAAAAATCATCCACAAGAGGTAAATTCACAATCTTTGTACCAATGTACAGATCGTTAATTGTCAAAAAATATTTAAACAAAGTTGACCCCAATTTGACCTTTACGTGTCCCGAACACCTAGTGTTTGTCAATACAAACACCAATCTCTAGTATTCTGGTTATATTTGTTAGGTGTTCGGGTATGTGCCCGAAACACCTATTGTTTTTGTTCGGTTTTTTTTTCGTTTTTTTTTCTTCTCCTTCTTCTTCTCCCCATAACTGTCTACAAAAAAACACATACTTGCAAACTTCACATGAACTTGAAACTTGGCATATACTTAGAACATAACACGTAGATGAAACATAATTTGTGACGTCATTATTAGGTCATCAGATATCGAATTACGATAAATCAAAATTTAATATTAAAAAAAATCATATCTCAACAACCAGAACAGGTAAATTCACAGTTTTTGTACCATTGTATAGATTGTTAATTGTCGAAAAATATTTACACAAAGGTGACCCCAATTTGACCTTACGTCCTGTCCAAACCGGAAGTCAAAATTTAATATTTAAAAAAATTATATCTCAACAACCACAAGAGGTAAATTGAAATTTGTTGCACCATTGTGTAGATTGTAGATTGTTGAAAAATATTTACAGAAAGGTGACCCCAATTTGACCTTACTTCCTGTTCAAACCGGAAGTCAAAGTTTAATATTTAAAAAAAATCATATCTCAACAACCACAAGGGGTAAATTAACAATTTTTTTACCATTGTACAGATCGTTTATTGGCAAAAAATATTTACAAAAAGGTGACCCCAATTCGACCTTACTTCCTGTCCAAACCGGAAGTCAAAATTTAATATTTAAAAATATCATATCTCCACCACCACCACCGGTAAATCCAGTTTTTGCGCCATTGTACAGATTGTTAATTGTCTAAAAATATTTACACAAAGGTGACCCCAATTTGACCTTACTTCCTGTCCAAACCGGAAGTCAAAGTTTAATATTAATAAAAATCATCCACAAGAGGTAAATTCACAATCTTTGCACCAATGTACAGATCGTTAATTGTCAAAAAATATTTAAACAAAGTTGACCCTAATTTGACCTTTACGTGTCCTGAACACCTAGTGTTTGTCAATACAAACACCAATCTCTAGTATTCTGTTTATATTTGTTAGGTGTTCGGGTATGTGCCCGAAACACCTATTGTTTTTGTTCGTTTTTTTTCTTCTCCTTCTCCCCATAGACTGTCTACAAAAAAACACATACTTGCAAACTTCACATGAACATAACACGTAGATGAAACATAATTTGTGACGTCATTATTAGGTCATCAGATATCGAATTACGATAAATCAAAGTTTAATATTTAAAAAAATCATATCTCAACAACCAGAACAGGTAAATTCACAGTTTTTGTACCATTGTATAGATTGTTAATTGTCGAAAAATATTTACACAAAGGTGACCCCAATTTGACCTTACTTCCTGTCCAAACCGTAAGTCATAGTTTAATATTTAAAAAAATCATATCTCAACCACAAGGGGTAAATTCACAATCTTTCCACCATTGTATAGATTGTTAATTGTCAAAAATTATTTACCAAAAGGTGACCCCAATTTGACCTTACTTCCTGTCCAAACCGGAAGTCAAAGTTTAATATTTAAAAAAAATCATATCTCAACAACCACAAGAGGTAAATTGACATTTTTTGCACTATTGTATAGATTTTTAATTGCCGAAAAATATTTACACAAAGGTGACCCCAATTTGACCTTACTTCCTGTCCAAACCGGAAGTCAAAATTTAATATTTAAAAAAATCATATCTCAACAACCACAAGGGGTAAATTCACAATCTTTCCACCATTGTATAGATTGTTAATTGTCAAAAATTACTTACAAAAAAGGTGACCCCAATTTGACCTTACTTCCTGTCAAAACCGGAAGTAAAAGTTTAATATTAAAAAAAGTCATATCTCAACAACCACAAGAGGTAAATTGACATTTTTTGCACCATTGTATAGATTTTTAATTGCCGAAAAATATTTACACAAAGGTGACCCCAATTTGACCTTACTTCCTGTCCACTGGAAGTCAAAGTTTAATATTAAAAAAAAACATATCTCAATAACCACAAGACGTAAATTCACGGTTTTCACCATTGTACAGATCGTTAACTGTAAAAAAATATTTACAAAAAGGTGACCCCCAATTTGACCTTTACTTCCTGTCCAAACCGGAAGTCAAAGTTTAATATTAACAAAAATTATCCACAAGAGGTAAATTCACAATCTTTGCATGAAGGTACAGATCGTTAATTGTCAAAAATATTTAAACAACGTTGACCCCAATTTGACCTTTACGTGTCCCGAACACCTAGTGTTTGTCAATACAAACACCAATCTCTAGTTTTATATATGTTTGTTTTGCACTTAATTACTGAAAGATTGTTACTATTTCTGAGTTGATATTGAACATTATAACCTCTTGATTGGGGTAACGAATGACGGAATACGTCAGATTCTCTAAAAAATTTTGCAAAGTTGAAGCAAAGGTCTTTTCTACGATCTTGGAGAGAAATAAAATTGCACTTAATAAGAGCATGATCGTAGTCTAAATAACCCAAGCCCAAAATAATTTTAAGAGCACGTTTTTGAATACTCTCTAATTTGTTGACATGAGCTCTAGTTAACCCTGCATTCCATACTGGTGCTGCATATTCCGTCAGTGGTCGTATGTAACCCTTATAAATAGTTAATAAATCAGGAAGGGATGAATGGAATTTTTTCAACAGTTTAAGCATGTATATCTTATTACTAGCTTTTTTATAAATCTGATCAATATGTTTATCCCATTTGAGGTCAGAACTAATCAAAACACCGAGAATCTTTACACAATCGACTATGTGGAGATCGGTGGTGGAAATCTGTAGAGGAGGGAGCTGCGGGGTATTCTTCATAAAGCACACAGTCATGCTCGTACATTTATCTGGGTTGACTTTCATATTATTTTGCACAGCCCATTCACTAAATTCGTACAGAACAGATTGCATATTGTGAGGATCATTACTTCCACTGTTCTCCACAATTGTCATATCATCGACATATTTCAGACTAAGTAATCGACTGTAAGCGGTATTAAACGAACAGCACCATTGAATTTTGCAAGAAAACCCAATGGTCCGAATCTAGTCCCTTGTGGGAGACCACCCTTAAGTACATTAATATTGGACAGACAATTTTTATACCTGACACACTGAGATCTCTCGGTCAGAAAACTACAAACCCATGTTTGTGTCTGTGTTGTTCCGGTTTTTTAGTATCCATAACAACAATCAGCCGATTATTGTACGGTATCTTTTATCTCCTACCAATCATGGTAGGCTCAGCTGTTCATGTAACATGATGTATTCCGACCATTGGACCTGAAAATCATGATAAAAGACTCGAAACTTCGAGTCTTGACTTCACAATCCAGAGTTTTTTTCTGTATCTCATCAACCGACTACTCGTCATCTCAACCATCATGAGAATCATAGTTTTCCTTGCCTGCCTCTCCCTGGCTCTGTGTAAGAATAAACCGTACCGTACTCATGTAGTTTCGTCACCTAAATTATGACATGCATAACTGAGAATAATTTTTGACGTTTTTCTTGAGTAGCATTAGATTATAGTTCCGCTCAGGGCAGTGTATGTGCTACATTAAGGAAAGGACCAGATTACATTTTGGTTAGGGTATAGGCTATACATTAAAGAGCGGGCTTTAGCTTGGTCTAGGCTACATTTATCAGAGTTCCGTGCACACAGGGCATCATGCAACAAAATAAGGTACTCAGAAGGTTTATTTGTTAATTTTGTTCCGTTATTAACAGGTTCCCGTCATCGGTCCCTCCGCATCATTGGGGGTAATGAGGCACCTGCGAAAAGCCGTCCCTATCAGGTGGCTCTTCTCCATTCCAATTATGGAGCTGATCAATTCTGTGCTGGAGCACTTATTCATCCCAAATGGGTACTCACAACAGCTGGATGTGTCACGTGAGTAGGAATAAATTAATGAAATATGGCAGCCTAGTTTTTCAATGGGCTTGCAGGGGCAGATGCAGGATTGTTGAAAGGTCTGAGTCCCACTTCAGTGCATTTTTATTTGTTATTTTAATTGCCGGATTATGAACCTGGTAAATATCGCTTTTTATTAATATTTCAATATAAATTCTGTTACTTTTTCCTTTAGTTTTGAAGATGTCTACGTTGGTCTTGGGTTCCATGACTTAAGAGATACATCAGCAGATGGCGTTCAAATTATCAAAGGAAAATGGCATCTACACCCGCAGTTTGACTACGGAACTTTTGCAAATGAGATCGCATTGGTTGAACTGGATGCAGAAGCCACATGACTCTCTGACAAGATTAAACCGTTAATCTTCCCAAACCGAACAGCGAAGTTACGGCAGGAAACTAAGATGTTGATCAGCGGATGGGGAGCTACCTCAGTTAAGACAAAATACAATGAGAAGGATACCAGTGAAACAATGAAATGTTGATTTAATAAAATAATTATCTGAAAATACAACTATACTTTATTATTATCAAAATTATATGCACAGAATTAGAAGCCAACATGTGAATTTGTTAGCATGTTTCATTGTTTTGTTAACGAGAAAATACATGTTGTAACAATTAATTTATATTTCTCGTATCCATTCTAAAAGGGTGACAATTCGGTTGGGAAATTATTTAATAATTTTACTGAAAATGTTTTACCTTCCCTTTAAGATGTGAAGAATAGCAAATAAACATTTTACACTGTTGTATGGCAACCCTGGCAAATGTTAACATGTGTGTACAGTCATTTTCTACTGGCCAAATACAGATAATATACAATCAAAAACACACTCGACATTGTGTGTTCAACTTTACACAAAGCAATTCGAAATTATGAATGGAAAATGACGGTGAACATAATTTCTTTGTCATTGATAGATGGTGGTAATCTACCCTGGGCTATGTCACAGGTTGTTGTGGATGTGATCAGTATCACTGACTGTGCAAACAAAATCAGTTCTTACATCAAAAAGGACATGCATATCTGTGATTCATCAGATGGGAAAGGCTTGTCTGTTTTCCTGTATATTTTAAACTTTCCCAGTCACCTAGTAGCGCAACATTCCAGCCTCAGTTTGGTCATGTGGCACAGCAGCCTACATGTCGAATAGACTGTGTAAGTTGACCTCGAGAATGAGTCACACTGGATGTTATTAGCACCTTTACTGCTATCAGTTGCAAAACAGCTGATCTTCTGCTAGATAAACCTGGTATCATTTTCACTGGCTAACATTATTGGCTGACCACAGAAGAGTCCAGTTCATAATTATGTCAGTCATTGTGTGCATTAATTTAAACCATGGAGCAACACAAACAGTCCTTGAAGGTGTGAGTCAACCCCAACCCCTGTCCACACTAGCACCCACCTGTTGTACCTGTACATGTACATGTACATGTACAGAACGGATGGTGTAAATTGTATGCAATCCTTTTGGAAGTATGACCATGTCTGGTCCTTGCTCTATGGTGTACGCAGTTGGAGCCGGAAAGTGCAGTGTAAACGAATGAAGGTTCACATGAGCACGTTCCTTCACATATTATCATGCAGGCCATTCGCCTTATTCACAAGATAACTGACAAATTACTGGAAAATGACTGTAATTCTCAAAGCCACACTATGGCTTATGTTTCATGCACCAATTGTCCGATAGTTCCACAGGAATAAAGAAACGGATCATATATTTCATTAGCATTTGAAAGCGAGGTACACAAAATAGTCTGGTTTCTCTGAATGAGCGTCCACTCAAACAAAAGCTCTTGTATTCAGGGATTAACTGACATAAGATGGCTGAACATGATTACTAGTATGCACTCACAAAGTTTAACAGGCCTGTAATGATTCTCATTATGATTGTACAATGAATAGTTTTAAAGTTGAGAGGGAGCTGAAAGTGGCAGGTGGTAAACAATATGAGGTGTTTCTTTTTATATATAGTAAACTAGTTCAGGGCACTTTATTTTTGTAAGTTATTTTAATCATGGAGGAAGGAACACGTTCCTTCCTCCATGTTTTAATGGAGAGAATTTCTTCTGAAGGAATTATGCCCCGGAAAATAGAAACTGCGTTATTTTATTTTGAAGAAAAGGGATGAGAAAATGGGGTTGGAAGGGTCCAGTCATAAGCTTGCACAACCAGATTCTGGCTATATTTAAAGGTGCGGAAATCGGCCAGGATCAACTGGAAGGCGGGCTAGTTTTAAATGCTATCACCATGATGCTATTAAAGACCCTGCGGTAAGCGATGGTACAGAACAAAGACGTGGACCCACCGTTTTAAGTTCATAAACGTTCCTCATTATCTTCGTAAAACAGTAGGCCTAAATGAACCTTCAAAATGTTTACACACAAATAGAAAATATGTATGTTTTTAATTTCTTATTGTGTAGGCCTATGTGTGTCAGGGGATGATTTTCTGTTGGGTGGGGCTGGAGGCCTAATGGGTGACAGGTTAGGGGTCAGATAAGATAAATTGGAATTTGGCATCATCCTTTGAAATTTACGTATTTGTTGCATACATTATTTTTTACAGTGTGTATATAATAAAGAAAACCCTGACCAAGTTAAGAACACTTTATAATTCTCATGACCCCACGCCGTTGTACATTGTACATTGCTATCGCCTGATTCCATTTCCCAATAATCACGATGGATTTAGCAAAATGTTTTTCCCCCATATTTCGGCCTGCAGCCAATATAATATATTGCTAGAATAACATTAATAAAACAATAAATGTCGCTATATAATGTCCCCAAACCAATTCACCATAGGCGTAATCAAATGCATTAAACACAACTCTTTGAAAAAGCCATAAAATAAATATTTACGACATGTGTTAGTCTGACAGCTACGGCGATATATTACTAAAAACGTTAATGAGCAGCATTTTAACAAAAGATAATTTCGACAACCTGACATATGTCAGCCCTAATCTTTTATTTGGAGGGAATTTGCATATTCATATCCAGTAGTATATATTCTGGGTCATCTGAGACAAGTACTAAAATTGAAAAAACAATTGTTAAAAAAAAAAAAATTTAAAAAAATTCAATTTTTGTTGAAGAATGACGTCATGAAAAATATTGATGACGTCACTAAGAAGAAAAAAAATATTAATGATGTTGATGAGATTGAGTGTGTTTGAGGTGAGATTGTTGATTAGTAGTAGGGTGTGTGTGTGTGTGTGTGTGTGTGTTTTAATAATATATATTATTTATATAAAAAAAATATTTAAAAAAAGTTAAGTTTAAAAACTGAGAAAAAATTAATTAAAATTAAAATTAAAATTAAAAAAGTATGTTTAAAACTGAGAAAAAAAAATGTTATCTAGAAGTATATTAAAAAGAGAATGGAAACAAAAAAATATTTATCACAAATGTCAAAAAGAGAAATGAAAGAGTACTCTCGCATGGAAGAATACATTGGACAAATAATTTTTACGAAAAACAGCAAGGGTAAAATAGATAAACGTGCATATTACGTTGGCATAAAAAATTATATACGTCAACATAAACCAAAGCCATTAAAAAAATTAAAAAAGAGTGAACTTGCCTTTGTTATAGAAGCCGAAGGTATTCCTTTAGTAGGAGTTGGACGATTACGAAAAGATTTGTATAAAATTGTTAGAGATTGGCGTAGAGGTGTTTTAGAATTTGACGAGAATGTTGTAGATGGTGGTAGGTATTTACGAACGCGAACGTTAACTGTACCGCAAAACCATAAAAGAGAGAGTAATATAGATGAATTTTATAAGGGTGTAAAAGAAAAGATAATTAATAAGTTGACTTTAGATTTTAATGAATTAGGGGCGTACAAGTTTCAGCCATACGTGTGGATTACATTTTATAAAGAAAATGTAAATGGTGAAATTGAATATTCAACAATTCCTCTTCATAATTCAGAAGCAATAGTTTCATTAAATATGGACACGATTGAAGAGACTTTAGCTATGGCTTTTGAAAAAATTAAATCGGTTATAGAAACGTTCGAGCAAAGAGGTAGTGGGTGGATATTTTTTCGTATTTCGCAGATGGATATTAGAATTTCAAAGTATAGACCTTTTCGCGGTGGTTCTTATATCGAGCTACCTGCTTATATAAAAAATAAAAAAGCTTTAATTAACGTACAAAACAAAGACGACGCTTGTTTACGGTGGTCGATTCGTAGTTATATTAAACATAAGGAAAAATCGATAGAATTAAATATTCCGATTGAAAAAGTAAAAATAGAAAAAGCTGAAAGAACGTCAAAGTACTCAATCGAGGATGGTTTAAATTTTACTGGAATCGATTTTCCAACTCCAATCAAGCAAATAAAGTTAGTAGAGAAACAAAATGATTTGGTGATAAACGTTTATGGTTTGGAAAACAAGACAATCGTACCTTACTATATTCACGATGGGGATTGGGAGAAGGAACGTATAAAAATATTTTTTATTCAAGAAGAAAAAGAAGGAGGTACTAAATCTCACTACGTTTGGATAATTTTTTTTAATAAATTACTTTTCGATCAAACAAAGCATCATGATAAAAAATACTTTTGCGAGTGTTGTTTATGTGATTTTACTAAAGAAAGAATACTTTTAAAACATATAAAAGAGTGTAGAGGTGTAAATGGTAGAGCAGTAGGTTACGTGTTACCAAAAGAAGGTAGTAAAAACAGCAAGTTAAAATTTGAAAATGTTGAGAGAATGATGAAAGCTCCTTTCGTTATATACGCTGATTTTGAAAGTATATTAGCTCCAATAGATGTAAATCTAGGTGCTAAAACTTTTGCGACACAAGAACACATCCCGTGTGGTTATTCGTACGTGATTATTAAATGCGACGGTACAACATTTTTCATCGTTTACGTATAGGGAAAAGACGCGGTAAATCACCTTTTAGAAAAACTAAAAGAAGAAAAAGACAAGATCAATGAGATATTTAAAACCCTCTTTAAAATAATAATGACTAAAAAGATGTAGAAGATTTAAAAAATACAAACAAGTGTTGGATTTGTGAGTGGAAAATAATGTTCACATTCCTAATGAAAATATTACGAAGGTGGTGGAAAATGTAAATGTTGGGCTTGTTTGAAAGAATTTATAAATGAATTATATTATAAGAAAGAATACGATGAAAAAATTAAAAGAATACTATCGTCAAGAAGAAGACGACGAAAAATTTCCAAGAATTAAAGAAAGAATATAATGAAAAGTAAAAAGAATTAAAAAGTGATGGAAAATGTTATTGTTACGTTTGTTTGAAAGAGTTTAGAAATGAACACAAAGAATACGATGAAAAATTTTAAGAATATGATGATAAATTTCAAGAATTAAAGAAAGAATATAATGAAAAAGTAAAAGAATTTAAAAGAGGATATGAAAAAGTACGAGATCATTGTCACATTACTGGAAAATATCGAGGCGCTGCACATAATAAATGTAATTTAAAATTAAAATAGTTGGTGAGTGAAACAGCTATTCCAGTTTTAATACATAATTTACGTGGTTACGACTCACATCTTATTATGCAAGGAGTGAGTAAAAGGGGGAAAATATTGTGTATCACAAATAATATAGAAAAGTATATTTCTTTTTCAATCGGACAACTACGATTGATAGTTATCAACACTTACCTTATTCACTCGTTGAAATGGTTGAATCTAGTAATTCTTTTCCTATTTTAGAATCACATAAATACAGTTCTGAGAAATTAAAACTTTTAAAGAAAAAGGGTATTTATCCATATGAATACATGGATAGTTTTGAAAGATTTAAAGAAAGGAGTCTTCCTCCGATACAAAATTTTATAGTCGTTTAAATGATGAATACGTTACTAAAGAAGAATACGAGCACGCGAAAGACGTTTGGAAAACATTTAATTGTAAAAATTTAGGAGACTATCACGATTTATACGTAGATACAGATGTTTGTTTATTAGCGGATGTGTTTGAAAACTTCGCGCTACTTGTATAAAAAGATTACGGTTTGGATCCAGCTAATTATTATACGAGTCCAGGTTTGTTGGGACGCTTTGCTAAAACATTCAAAAGTTCGACTAGAGTTATTAACGGATATTGACATGTATTTATGGGTTTGAGGGGGATAGTTATGGCGTTAACAGACACTGAAAGCAAACAATCCTAAATGTGAAGGTTATGATAAATTAAAACCATCGAGTTACATTTTATATTTAGACGCGAATAATTTATACGGACACGCGATGAGCCAACCTTACCAACTGGGGATTTAAGGATGACTAATAAACAAATTAATAAACGTGAATTTCAAGTAGGCAAAGGATATATTTTAGAAGTTGATTTAGAATATCCTAGAGAATTTATGATTTACACAATGATTTTCCACTCGCCCCAGAAAAAATGGTATATTCCGAAAGAGTGTTTGAGTGACTATCAACCTGGAGTTATTAAAAAGATGAACCTATGGCAAAGGCAAAATTGAAAAATTCCCAAATTTAGCAACAAACAAAAATATGTGCTTCATTATCGTAATTTAGAAAAGTATTTAGAACTTGGTATGAAACTAACTAAAATTCACCGCGTATTAGAATTTGATGAATCACCTTGATGAAATCATACATTTGATTTAAACACTGAATTTAGAAAAAATGCAACGAGTGATTTTAAAAAGACTTATACAAACTCATGAATAATTCAGTATTTAAAAAACGATGGAAAAATGTACGAAATCGTATAGATGTAGAACTTTTCGTAAACGAAGAAAAGATGAAAACGTATGCTTAAAAAATAGCAAAGCCGTCTTTTGCCGAGCGAAAGATTTTTGAGGGCTTTGATTTAGTGGCTGTTCATACGCACAAAACAAAACTTTTCTCAACCGTCCTATTTATGCAGGAATGTGTATACTGAATTATCTAAACATTACATGTACGATTTTATTACAATCATTTAAAAGAAATACGATGACAAGTGCAAGTTACTTTATACAGATACAGATAGTTTGATCGTTGAGATTGAAACAGAAATGTATATAATGATATGGAAGAAGACAAGCATTTATATGATTTTAGTAGGTAAAACTTGTAGCTTTGCATGGTGAGAATGATAAGTAAGACTAATTGCGGTGACACCATGTAAGAATCTCTCAATTGAGTAGTAATTAGTTCTGAAAAGAACTGGGGTACAACCTGACGTTTGATCAGTATGCTCTGATCGTCCCTCAGAGAATGCCGGACTTCTGAAACCGCTGCTGCTTAAGTAGGCTGCTGGAGGATCATCCCCTGCTGGAGGATTAGTTCGTTGAGGCGCGCAGGCGGGAAACTGTGAGACTATGGGACTAGGATCCCAGGGTGTAAGGAGAGGAGTGCTCACCGAACTGAACTCAGTTGTTAACAGTTAACAGGGAAGGAGGGTGGTTGACTTAGGATATAGGGGATCCCAGTCTGGGGTTGGGGACTTTGGATATAGAAGATCCTTCAGTCTGTAGTATGGGTCGCCAAATGTCGCTGATGAAGAAACCGATGTCCCCACGACCTTCCGACTCGGAGTCTTGGAGATCTTCACATCTCGCTCCAACTGCGCTTCATAAACCTACGGGATCTGCTAATCCCTAAGGCAACCCTCACACCTCCGCTCACAGGACGCATTCCAGAAACACACCGTCGTCAACCTCAGCCAACGCACCCTCACCCCTATCGAAACATCAGTATTGTCACTGGGAATGAATTTCGCCTCACACCCAAATCCATTCCAACGGAAGAAATCATCCAGTCAGTTGAACCAGGCCCCACGACGACTCAACAAAACAGCAGCCGATGACGTCAGACTACAGATGAGCGATGTTCTGCGTAAAGCTGCCAGCCAAGCCCAACCTCTCCAAGGAGAACTTTCTGCTTTACGGGACATCCGACGAGACAGCTCCATCCACATCCTCACTGCAGACAAAGGCAACGCTACAGTCATCATGGACCGAGCACAATACACCGACAAGGTAAGTCACATTTTATTATCCGATTCATACCGCCCCTCAAGAAGAACCCCATCCCATCCATAGAGAAAAGAGTTGCTAGCAAACTCCTTGCCTCCACCGTGCCGGTGGCCTCTCCATCCAACTCTACCGACATCTCAGACCATCCAGCTCATCCTGCCCTAGGTTCTTTGGCCAGCCGAAGATTCACAAACCGGATGTTCCTTCCGCCCCTATTGTCGCCTCCAGAGGTTCACCCACGTACAACACAGCCCGTCATTTAGCTAAGATCCTCCGACCCTGGTGGGTCTCACTCAACACCATGTGTCCAACTCCAGTCAGTCTGTTGAGATCACCCAGGGCCTCAACACTTCAACCCAGCGACATCTGGTTAGTTTTGATGTTGTCTCCCTATTCACTAATGTCCCAACTACAGAGACATGCCTCCTGGTGAAGGACAGACTGTACAAGATCTTTCTCTGATGATCGCACATCACTCACCCCGGACCAAATTCATGATTTGCTACTAACATGTGTCTCTTCAAGTTGTTTTCAGTTCAGGGCAAGTTCTACGAGCAGACAGTTGGGACCCATGGGATCTCCTTTATCCCCGGTCCTTGCCGACATTTTCATGGAAGAGTTTGAAAACCTTCTCAACACCGCCGGACCTCCAAACCCCCAAGCTGTGGCTCCGATACGTGGATGACACCTTGTGGTTTGGCCACACGGCAGAGACACCCAGATTTTCACAACATCTAAAACCAGCAACACCCGAGCATCAAGTTCACCATGGAAAACGGAAGAAGATGACAAGATCGCGTGTTCCTTGATGTTGGGATTTGTGAAACGTGACGGCTCCCTACACCACAACGTTCACAGAAAGCCCACGCACACAGATCGGTACCTGAACCAGCGCTCCTTCCATCATCCAAGCATCAAGTCATTGGTCAACCGCACGCCCGTACAACGCGCCTACAACATTTGTGACAAGGACAGCCTTCCCAAGGAACTACAGCACATCCGAACTACCCTCAAACGCAACGGTTACAACTTAACAAGATCAGCACAGCGAAGCCGGTTCCAAACTCCAAAAGCAAGGTAAGTGATTCAACCTTCTACTTGTCTCCCCTATCTAGGCCTGACGTCCGCCAAACTACAACGCATCCTCCGACAAGCAGGCATCGATGTGTTCCACTCAGCCCCCAGCAAACTTCAAGGACTTCTACATACCCACAAGGACAAACCGGACCCAAACAACAGAGCGGAGTTCACCGATCCCCAGAGTGCGGTAAGGTGTAACATCGGGGAAACAAAACGCAACCTCCCCCATCAGATTGAAGGAACACCGAGCACACGGCCGCAGAGGAGATTTCGAGAAGTCCGCCATCGTCAAGCACTCGCACATCAAGGACCACCAAATCGACTGGCAGGCAGCCCAACTCATCACACCCATCGACGCATGGCACCCCAGACGCATCAGGAGAGGCCATCGAGATCGTCAAACACGACACTGTGCCACAGGACATCGGTTTCTTCATCATGACATTTGGCGACCCATACTACAGACTGAAGGATCTTCTATATCCAAAGTCCATAACCAACCCCAGACTGAGGGATCCCCATATCCCCTAAGTCAACCACCCTCCTTTCCCCCTGTGCTTGTTAACAACTGATTCAGTTCAGTGAGCCACACCCTCTCCCCTTACACCCAGGGATCCTAGTCCCATAGTCTCACAGTTTTCCCCGCCTGCGCGCCTCAATGAACTAATCCTCCAGCAGGGGATGATCCTCCAGCAGCCTACTTAAGCAGCAGCAGTTTCAAGAGTCCGGCATTTTCCTGAGGACGATCAGAGCATACTGATCGAAACGTCGAGTTGTACCCCCAGTTCTTTTCAGAACTAATTACTACTCAATTGAGATGAGATTTTATAATTATGATAGATCATTTTCTATTTTCTGAAGAAACAAAAAGTAGATTGGAAGATTTAAAGACGAGACTGCAGGGATTCTTATCGTAGAATTTATAGGATTAAGATAAAAAATGTACTGTTACTTTTATTTTAAAGAAATAATAACGAAAAAAGCTTTTGGCTTAAGACCCGACGTTTTTTCGAAAGAAATAAAAAAAGCTAAAGGTATTAAAAAACAACTTTTAAAAAAGAAAATTTTACATTCAAAATATAAAAGGGTTTTATTTAAAAATAAAACGTTTCATCACGAGATGAATTTTATTAGAAATAAAAATCATAATATATAAAATATATAAAAGTTGACAAAAATTCGTTCATTCATTCAAAGATGACAAGAGGGATTTTATGAATGATGAAATTTGAACACTTTTACCAGCTTCATTATCATGATAGAACTATAGTCTTAGATTCGCCACGTCGATCACCGTTTTTTAATTTATGCAAATAAATGCTAACTAGCGTTTAATAGGTGGATTTCTTCCGTATCAAACGGGAATAATTTGTAACCTTCTTTTTCACAACAAAACTACGAGCAACTCCCTTCTAAATAATAACAAGATGGGCTGATTAGCAGTTTGTATCGTTTTAGCTTATTCTATAAATTTTTATAACCCATATAGGATCAGTCGCGCGTCGTCTCGTATCTTTTCAGCTTCACCGGGTGCGTATAAATACCCCAACTAACGAGTTTAATGGGATTCTTTTCTTTTATTCTTTTTAACGCCTACAACGGGTGAGGCTGGATTTTGTTCGACAACGCTGTAATTTAATCGCATCTTTAGGTTTTAAATTCTATAAGTCGCGCCGTTTCATTATTTAATGCTTTATAACTGCCGGTAATCTTTTAACCCATTCTCTATTTCTCTTTCCGTTGCTATTTCGCGCGTATTGATGAGAAAATGTGTCAATCTTCGGCTAACGTTCTATTGAATCGTGTCTGTATACACTTACGTTCTATGATGACCAGCTTCATTCCTTTGAATTTTTACTTGTTGTTTACCCACACATATTTAACGCTAGCCATAAATTCCAGGGATCAAACTTTAAACGCGCTGGCTGAAGTAAGCAAACTACGTTTAAAATTTTTTAAAATGCGTTACCAATTTTGAATAGGCGGTTTTGTCCTGTTAAAGGTTCTCCCTTTCTTTATATCTACTAGCCTCACCTTATCATGGTTAACGCGTATTTAGTAAACTTTTTCTTCTTACCGTCATCGTGCGGAAGAAATAACAAACTGGGTTTGATGAACTTCTTTTTTGGTTTTTCTTAACGTACTATTTGAACTAGTTGGGTTCAGGAATATATTTAGATAAGGTAACAACTCTGCTACAACGCTTGCTTTTTAATCCATCGTGAAACCTACTTTTTATTTTACTTTGTTTTTTTGGGAGCTTAATTTATTAATAGTCGTGACCTTTTATAATATCCTTTCGGACTATAATAAGCGTTTTCAAGTTTTAAATGAGTTTGTTTATCCATTTTATTATTTATAAATATTTATTCTATAGAATTTTTAGTACAAGTGAGGATGGTAAATTCCTTGTTTAACTAACCGCATTTGGCGTCATCGAAGATAATCCAAGCGTCACGGTTAATTTTAGCGAATCTTTTATATAAGTAATTTATTTAAATTTAGTTGGTTCTACGCTTAATACATTTTTACCTAGCATGCTGTATAAAAAACAGTAAAAAGTGTTAAAACGGCGCCGGGATAAGTCAATCGGCGATTGTTTTTGTATCCATCTTATTTTATACTTGTTGTTATGGCATTATTTTATTTAAAAAAGCTTTTATTCCATTTCAAAAACAGTAAGTTCTTTTCTGTTGGCGGTGGTAATGTAGTGGTATAGCTTGTGAAGGGAAGTCATATGTTTGTTTGAACACCGCCTCTTTTTTACTAAACAAAATACATATATAGACCTCCAATAGCTAAACCAATACCGATATAGTAATAGAAGCTCGTTTCATTACTCGTTTCTTTTTGGAACCGGTGTGAATGTATTTTTTAATTGCGTTTAAGCACATGGCTAGCTACAGTTTTAGCCAAACCTTTTACAAGTTGTAGTTTTTTTTCTTTATTAAGTTTTAGCGAGTTTTTTTCCCGCTGCGACTCGTTTTGGTTTTTTTCTTTTTTTAGTTGGTGTTTTTGTTATTACTGACGGTAACTCTATCGAGCTCTCTTGATTGTTTGTTAGCGGTTGTGCATTCTGGCTCGTTCGTTTCCATGCTTTTTATTATCTAAACAACATTCTTTCTTTTCTTTTTAAAATGCCGTTGTAATTAACGTTGCACCGAGCGGCGCTTATCATAGCACCGTACTCTGTACTATATTTCACACGCTATTGGTAGAAAGCATAATCGAAATGAATGGATCTTTTTCAAATCTGAAATTAATTTACCTTCGTCGTCAATTTGAAATTGATAGCCGCATAAACCAATACGATCTAAGCCTAATCCCAATAATTTGAAGCGTATAACGTTAAAATAGCGCTACCCAAAGACTGAGTTATATCAATGACCTAATCTTAGTTCTTGCATTGCGTGTGTAGAAAAGTGCGTCACGCTCTTCCGTAGACAAAGCTTCAACAACATCGCTATAACGCTTATACTCTTTACCACCAATTTTTTTTTAGAATCTCCTCCTACTACAAACCCTTTTAAGAGTTTATCTCTCGTTTAATTTTGTTTTAACAATATATTATCGCTCGTATCATTTTCATTACTACAGATGCAATTAGGTAGAACTTAACATCTGTGGATTTTCGTTTAATCAATTCTATGTACTTCTTCAATTTATTATAAGCACTTATGGCAGAATAATCAGTTAAATTTATTTAAAAATATAAAACCAGTAATTAATCTAAGATAACCCATCGGTATTTAAAAAGTTGATTAAGATTATATATATTAGATCTTTTACTCGTTCATTATCTATACTCGTAAATATACCTTTTTATTTTTTCAGAGTTTATATTTAAAAAACTTGTACGCAGTTTTTTCTATCGTTTTCTAGTATTAGTAGTTGTACAAGATTACATAAAATTAGAGTTCTACTCGTTCAATATCTATACTAGTAAATAAATATTTTACTCTGTTCAGTATTCATGTTTAAATAGATTCTTTATAATATTTATTAAAACACTAACAACCTACAAGTAAAACTACACAAGTAACCCATAGATAACCTGCATGAGTAATTGCTCAACGACGGCTATGCGGTAATTGTTCACGACCCATGGGTAATTGTTCATGACCCATGGGTAATGTTGGCTATAACCCATGTGAGTAATTGCTCACGACCCATGGGTAATTGTTCATGACCATGGGTAATCATGGCTATAACCCAATGCAGTAATTACTCATGACCCACGACCCCATGGGTAATTGCTCACGACCCGTGGTAATTGCTAAGTAACCTATGAGTCTACGTATTTCATAATCGGTAGGTTGATCCGTTTTTAAAATTAAATTTTTGCGATGTTTAACCTCGTTTTAATTTTTTTCATGAATTTCCATTCTTATCTCTCGCAGTTGGTATAACATCATTTTCTCGAAGACAATCTTCAAACGAATCTCTATCTTTACAATAAAATAAACACACCCATTTGAGCTTTTGCTCTCTAAAATCTTTTTTAATACGCTTATTATATTTTTGTGAATGACCCAACAGCTGTGATGTTTGTGTCGACCGTTAGCAAAGCTAATAGCGATAACTCAGTGCTGTCGTTGATCTTTCAAAACTTTTTATATCGTAATTTTTATTCGCGCTACAATCATCGATGATAAACAACGTTTCTGTCTCCTTCGTATACAAATAATAATACACATCGCTATAAATTCTGTAAAAGCTTTTTCTAATGAAATATTGTTTAAATCGTTACACCAACACTCGCTCGTCGCCGCCAAATCCATTTTCTATTTTTATAAGCGTCGTTGATAGCGATAGACAGGGCATAATACAACTATATATTCAAAATGTTAAAAATATTCTTGTTCCAACAAACTTAAACAAATTTCAGTTTTTCCACATCCAGTTTGACCACAAATTAACGCAACGTGGATATTTAGGTACATTCCTTTTAATATTAGTATTAATAATCAACAGTTTCAAAACGTCCATTTCTTTATAACGAGTTGCAGTGCATCCATGATATAATAAAAGTGTACATAGACAATTCACCCGCAACTTCCGCTTTTTTCTATTTGAATAGTAATTCCTTCTGGATAAGTTTTGTACTTTGCCCTTCCACTTCCGTGTATTCATATCTAAATATACACCGTATCTATTTAATAAATAATCAGCTTGTTTAACGTTAGATAAATTTAGAGCTTTAACAACTTGTATATGTTGTTTACTAGAACCTCACCAAAATATTTTTTGAATTTCTTCCCCAATGTTGATGCCTTTTCATTCCATGTGCGTAGAGTTGGTTAGGAACACCCTCGATCGTAATTGAAACTTTATCGATTTTGATTATAAAACCTTGTTGCTTTCTTTTAACATTAGGCTCTTTGAATAAAAACAATATTCCTTTCTATACTTTTGAGGGAGTATTTAAATTTATATTCCACGTTGTATCTTTTTTTTTGTTGCACGGTGTTACGCCTCTTGTCTTAGTATGCGATCAAACAATATAAATCACCCGATTACTATATTGATTTTTAATCGTAATGAGCGAGTTCTGCATATGAACGACCCTCATATTCTAAAGAAACTTCCTGCTTATAGTTTTTTTGCATTATCATCATTATCACCGGTACTTCCTTGAGGATTTAACTCACGTTTGAAAATTTATTAAAGAGCAAGTTCGTAAGTCGAATCGATCTCCAATACCAGATTGATTATAGGGTTGATGGATCAGTCAACACCAAAAATCATGTGAATGTAATATCTATTTTTTAAACGCATCCGCGATAGCTTTTATCTTTTCCTCCGGGTTGCCTGCATGAGATTTTATCACCAGCGCGCTTCATTCTTAATTCTAGTTACGCTGCTTTGCATTTTCGATTCCCTTTTGATAGCGCTAGATTATTGGGTTGTGCGGTTGTTAACCATTCATCTTTTAAAACACCAATACATCCGCGACTATCTAATGAAAATATTTTAATTTCCTTCCATTTTAATCAATTATATGTTTTACAATCGCTCTACCAATATTTTTGTACCAACGTTTCCAGTATTATTTGATGTGAAACAAGATCAATATTATAAAGCTAATCGAACCGTATTCGAACGATAACGTCATGTCATTCCCTAAATTTGGAAAACGAACCGTTAATAATTGATGATTTTCGGTAATGGTACTCTCGGATTGTTTGTAATGACAACTTTTGACGTAGTCCTTTATACCTCCTCGGCTCTCTTTATTCTCCTGTATGGATCCAACACATCTCCGTACGCACATTATTCGCCATATTTTATAGTTAACAAATTATAAAATATTTTTATACAAAAGTAATTATAAAATGGTATCTATAGCGATGATGGTTGGCGGTGCGGTAGTTAATGCGTTGAAGTATTTCACTTGGTTCAAATGCTTTGATTTAGTAATTTGACGAAATAATGATGTAGAACAAGAAAACGTAAAAGTTACATGATTTAGCGTGTAGAACAACTCTTCAAAAGCCAGAGATTGAACTTTACTAAAAAGCGTTTAGTAAATATCTAGATTATTTATCGAATGAAAAAATACAAAAAGAATCGAGCGCTGTAAGAAGAATCGTTCAACAACATCGACGAAGCGATGAATGAATATTCACGAGTTACGAAACGAACGAATAAATTTACTGAGAGATTTATACGACGAACCCTCAACTAGAAGATTTTTACGTTCCTAGTGAAGATCAAAAACGCGAGAGAATTGTATTTATAGTAGTTGGTATGAGTATAGTAGGTTACGCGAGTTATAAATTATTTAAAAAGATAAAAAAGTAATTATAAAAATGGCAAAAGGAGGAAAGTATGATCTTTACATGATGGATCCAATGTATAACCAAACCTGGAAGATGATGCAAACGTAGATGAAATGTTTGAAGAAGATGATGAATTGAAATTTTTAGCTAATGATATTAAAGATGATCGCTGCGACAATGTAGATAAAAGTATAGAAGAATTAAATAAAAGTAATATTAGAAGGTGATGAAATTGATGATGAAAGAGAAAAAGATACGAGCAAGTTGGGATGAACCTTCTTTCTAGTAAATTGCTTTTCAGAATTAAATTCTGAATCACGTAAAGAAACAGTCGATAGTTTTTATGCAAGTATAGGGTCAAGTGAAAACGCTATAAAAGACTATAATGATTTTATAACGAGATTAGACAAAAAAAAAAAGTATACTCTATTTTAAAAAAAAGGTAATAAAGAAACATTAATACTAACGAATCTAGGAAAAGGAAAAGAGTGTACCTTTTTTAAAGGTAAGTGGGTATAAGCGGTTTGGAAGTTTAATGATTGGCTATTACCATTTAGTGAAAAAAGCTATACAAAATGTTAGTAATTGAAACAAAAAGACCAGTAGTAGAGCCAGCCTCCAAACAAGTAGTGGTAGAATGGCTACCCTCTATACCGATGCAACGGGTAGAAAAATCAGTACAAGTACAAGAAGCTATCGAAATGGTGGTAATGACTCTCAAGAGAAAATCAAGACGCTCAAAAACGGAATTCAAATATAGAATGGCGGGAAGTGTTAGCACTCGATAAAATCATGACTACGAATCGAGGTGAACAATTAAATCTTTTAACAAAATTGCAAAAATAGTTAATCAAAAATCACATGATAATCAAGAATTAATTTCGACGCTAAAGAAAGAGGATTTTATGTTGATGAAAAAGTATAAACAAGATTTAAAAAAAAAAGATGAAAAGAAGTTTTGATTGAACAAATTGATGCGTATGATTACGTTCTTCGGAAGCCAAATTCAAATTAGAATTAAAGAACGTTTCAAAAATGTTAATGAGAGACGTTACGTTAGGAGATAAAATTAAACTTTATTTAGAGAATACAGGAGCAACATGATCGTTAGTATTAAACAGCTTTATAGTATGACTAATCGCTTTATTATCGAAAATCAATCATAATGCCGTAAATCAGTTTTACCCAAACCCTATCATCGCCCACACCCCCAAAACCAGATAGTGGTGGTGGTGGTAAAAAGAGTGATAAAAAACATTAAAAATCTGAAGGAATGGCCATTATCTCAAACTAGAACGAACGCTTTAAGGCCGCTTTACCGGCTAATATCGGTAGCAGTATAGTTGTTATTTAAAACAGCTTCTAACGTAGTATCGTGGGCGGCGGAACATATTTATGGCTAACGTTAATAGTCAGGTGGCTTAGTGAAATTACCGTTACATGGCGGATAAAAGTACCATTTTTGGCAATAAAGCTCCTTAGGGCTCTACTAATTAATATTAGCCTAGGAGCCCTCCAGAATCTTTTAAACGATCGCCACTAGAGGGCGTTTTTGAGGTTTTTTGCCCATTTTTGGTCAAAATCTGTATTTTCCCATAATTTCCGATTTTGTTCGGTCCAAAAGCAGGCAAACTTGGCAAACGTTATTATTTTTGACTTTAATCTATAAATACACATCATAATAGTCATGGGGGGTCTCCTGTAAGGGCGCGCTATAATCCGTTAATTTATCCCATTTTTAGGAAAACATTGTTAGCGTTTTTTCCCACTTAAAAAACAATATGGCTGCTGCCTTTGAAGACCTGGGAAGGTGCAATTAATGATACCTGCTGACATAATTTATATTATTTTATTTTTGGGCCTTAAAAGTAAAAAAAACATGTTAAACAACAAATTTAAAGATGGTTGACATTTATGACAAAACATCACTTTTTTTCGAGTCCTGCTATATTTGTAAGTTTTCACCGATTGCTCTCACGTGGAGATCTTTCAGAATTTATCGAGGGAGTAGACTCTACTGGGTAAATTTCATTGTTTACGACAATATTCTGAGCAGTATGCCGCGTGATCTTCGAACAATGGAAAAACCCGGTAGGTCTGCTGTCACCCAGCGTTCTGGAAAGTCTCCCATTTTCATACTATCTCACACCACGAATACTAGCCATTGTATGGGATTGAGTTTGAAATGCACGTGTATGAACAGTTTCTTTTCTGTATGTGCATTGTTATGTGATGTAGTACTGTAACATACCATTTACAATGTTCTATGGAGTACATTTGCACTTGCAAAGTGGTGGAGCAGTCCATTTGCTTTGCCGCATTTGCAGTTGGAGCAGTCTCCTTGCATGAGCATCTGATAAGCTCTCATCGTAACGATCTTGAAACCCTGGAATTGCCATATCCAAACTGGTACCCATGACTCTGATAATTTTGGTCCAGGCAAAGTCCTGTGGAGAAGGAACCACAAGCTGTGTTTTCTGTGCTGGTCGTCCAGATTTCTGCTTGATACACTGCCCGTCGGACATGCTGGAGTAGCGCATCTCTGGTGGGTGGCAGTTTGTCCATTGCTCGATCCTTATGGCAGAAGAGTTCTCTCTTGTCTCGCTGACAGAGCTCAAAGGACTGGTTTTGTCATAGAGGATAACAATAGCCAGTCTTTCGAGCTTTTGGAAATGGTCGTCGTCGAGTTCCAGGATCTGGAATGGATGAGATCAACCAGATACACAAATGTCTCTGATGTATGGTCTATAGGCCTGCCAGGCTCGCCAAAACCGACTTCCCTTGCCCTTGCCGTTGAAGGCAGAGGTTGTGTCGCAACCTGAAAATGCGTGGAACACAGCAGTAATGCTCGTGATTGTGGCTGCCCCTAGAGCTTGGTATTAGATGGCGTTGATGTGGTAAAACCAAAATTTTTACTCCTGCTCATGCCAAAAGCCACCCAGATAAATCGGCCAAAGGTTGAGTCGCAATCAGATTATGGAATGTGCCAGCAAGGGGATTACTACAACATCTGTGTCCACAGTACGCACATGGATAGTCTTTTTCCCCTGTTTCAGTGCATGGCAGCACATGAACCACAAACCCTGGTGTGTCCGCTGCCTCGTGATTGCAGAAGTTTTCCGCGGGGGATGCTGGCACTGGAACGGATGCCACAGCTTGCCCTGATGTGACATATACAGCTTTTTGGATGGCGGTGTGTTGATCTTTCAACCTTCGAAGTCAAAAAGGCAAACAGCTCCCTTCTTGTTCAGTGGGTCACGGAGGAAGTCCATCCAATTGCCTCCGGCAGTTTGGTCTCTGCCAGATAACCCTTGCCTCTCTTCTCGGGTAGACTCCTTTCAAACTGTCTGAGTATATATGTGTCCCACACAACATCCAACCCGTGGGCATCCTGCTGCTGCTTTCTCCAGGTAAGTGGATGAAACACCCCTGTCTGCATACTCATTGAAGGTGCTTACGCTGGTAGTGGGCAGGCAGTGCACGATGACGGCACCATCCAGGACTTTGCAGTCATAGGTTGAAGGTGGCTTTGATTGACCAGGTTGCTCAAGACATTTTGTGCAGGTCAGACTTTTGTGTTTGGCAAATGAAGTTTGCCAGCGGGAAGTTCTGAGAGAGGAAGGAGGGGCGACTCAGATCTCATGTGCAAAAGAACTCGGCCAAGTCACCATCCCGGTTCTGTGGCAGATATGTATAGCTGGCCAAAGAGTGCCCACATTGTTCTGAAAGAACTTTAATTGATCTTCTTCCCTGCTTTAGATGTTGCCATGCGTTTAGGTTTCCTGAATAGTGCTGAGAGAATTCTCTTTGATTGGGCTCATGGATAGAGTGGTTCCGCACATCAAGTACCCTCTTCGACGGAAGTCCTTTGTACTCGTTTCTTGCCTGTATCCTTCCAAGGTGCGCAAATGCGGCTATCACCACTGATCTCATCCGGCGCAGTTGCGACTGCTGTCGAGAGTTACAAGATCTGGGAAATCATCCAAGAAGGGATTGCCCACCTTCGTCTGATTGTATCGGAGAGGTTGGCAAACCTGTCTCTCTGAAGGTCTTCTGTGTTGAGAGACCCTGCTCATGGTGCTGGAAGTCTCCGGGATCTCTGTGTCATCATCGGGAAGGTATTCTTCTCCAAATTGCTTCAGTAGCCCGCCATCTCTGGTCCCGAGAGCATCCCATCGTCGAAAAGGAGCTGCAGGGCTTTCTCTGTGAGCCCAACACAGCACCACCCGAACCTTTCATACAATCTTTGTTCTCCTGTTCATGAGCCTGATCAAATGGGATCGCAGAGAATTGTTTTGTGGTCTTGAAAAGACCCAGTGAGAACATTTTTCAAACTCATGCTTGATAGTGTCGTGGGCAAGGACTTCATATCACTAACTGTGGACAGGCACTCCACCGTGAGTAGGTTCAAGGTGATCCAAAGCAAAGAACAAAGCGGCGTGAGTTCCTCCACACTCTAACATACAGAGGGAAATTCTTCTCTCTGTGAGCCCTGGATGAAGATGAGAATGAGGGTTTCTACATCCTGTATAATCAGGTCCCAGTACATGAAAAGTAGGGACTCTTCTTTCTGCATGTCGTTCTCTCCAAGCCGTGGCACACTCTTCACCTTTGGGGCCTTCGCTGAGCATGAAAGCCTCTGGAGATTGTTTAGGGTCAAGTGAGGTGACTTGTGTGTAAGTGTGCCTGGTCTGAGTTAGGTGTGCTGCCTTCAGATACGAGTCAGCCGTGCCAGAGGATGCTACATCTGCCTCTGTAAGGGCTGTAGTCCAGCCAGAACCTTCCAAGACATCCCCAAGTGTATTCCAGAGTGCCATTTCTGTGTGTAGACTGTTATATTAGAGCAAGAGACAATGATATTGTGGAGAACAAGTAAGACTGGTTTATTCTATAACTATACGTATTCAAGATGGCGACTTACATGAGTAGTCTTTACATGTGACTCAACCATAAACTTGTCACAAGAGGGCGCTATAACAATATACCATACATGTATATTGGCTCACTCTACATAGACCACCTAGCATAACCACATGTACTCTCTTACCATGAGTGGCTGGCCATTTCCACTGTACAAACTTTGCCAGGGAAAACAGAGGCTGGTCAAATGTAGTGACTGGGATTTGTCCTGGATTCAGAAATTCGACAGCTTGTCTCTCGACATCCATGCCATGCTTGATCATAGCAGGAGTGGCGGACTTCCCATAGAACAGGAGGAAGGAGTGCACATTGTGCTGGAGGGTCTTCTACTGGAGGTTGCATAGAGGCATGATAAGCAGCCCATGCAATGGCATAATCCACTAGTGAGTTCTTCTGTCTCTAGAAGTGGCAGTGCTTCCACCCAGCTGTGTTCCTCTCGCCCTGGCCTCCCCCAAGCACCTCCTCGACTGGAAATACGTCACACTCTGGCACCGCAACAGCACTGGTCTCAAAGCTCAAAGCTACGGCTGGGACATAGGCGTAGCTCGGCCTCTTCCATGGCAAACAGCCCAACCTTCGAAAATTCTAGATTTTTGAGATAAGATCATTTTGGTAAATTGAGGGCGCTCTTTCATTTTTGCGAAAGTTTCCAAAGGCGTATGATGGATTGTGTTTGAAGATAGCATGTCCTATCTCACATTACTTTTTGCAACACGTTCACTCTGGTTTTGTATAAGCAAAACGCCTTATCTTGCTAACCCCAAGTCATCTACCAGTTTCTTGTTTTGTTTGGTAAAACATTAAAGTCCAAGATAGACTACTTATTTTCCCCCAAAAATTGATTATAACCTAATGTGGAGCAGTTTAGATAAAAACAACTTAACTCTGAAGATAAGTTGTTTTGCTACAAAAAATATCTTAGTAGTTTTTGAGAAATGTCTAACTTTGAATTAAGTCATGCATACTTTATTTTTTATTTGATAAAACATACTAAGTCTAAGATACATAGATCTGCCTTTCAAATGAGTTCAAACATAATGTTGAGTGTTTATGGCAAAACAAGTTTACTTTAAGATAGGGCTGTTTTGCCATAAAAACCTTAAGTTAAGACATGTCCATCTGTGAGATAAGCTCATTTGCCATAAAAATACTTGAACTATTGAGGGCGCTATCACCATTCTAACTCATCAAATGTATAATGGCGGCCATATTCAACCTCAAGCTGCACAGCACGGCCGTCTGCTGGCAAAAGGGTGTATCTCTCAAAATCGCGAACTGAGAAAATTGAGTTTGAAGTTTTCACGTCTTACCATTTTGCCCTTTTTATATCAAGCAGGATGAATTTTGGTGAATATACACATTTAGAATGTCATTGTTCGTGAAGCGAATTATTAGTTTTGGATAAGCTGGTTTTAAAGTTACAGCTGCGTTTTTGGTAAAGTTACACCATTTTTGTCAACAAATTGCCATGGAATCATAAAATGATATTATTTGGCAAAAAGGGTACATCTTGATTTAACGTACCCTTCTTCTATTGACTTTCTCATGGCAAAATGCTGTATCTCAAGTTACTGTATTTCTTATATCGGGGAATAATTTACAAAAAGGGTGTAATTCAGTAATTATATTATTTACTTTTACTTTGTATTATGCAGGCAGAGTGTGTATGTGAAATTACGCCTTGCCTGCACATGGATATATGTTGGTGTATGATAATAAAAAAAAAATAAATATGTGTTTGTAAATATATTTTGCGGAGAACAAATTATTTTAGCAACAATACATCAAACAATACTGGAAACAAGATTATATTTCAGAACAACCAATTTATTCATTAACTCAATATTTTTAATTCATTGCATAGGCTAATTCTGTATGTAAGATAAATTTTGAATCATCGAATACAACATATCTCTGTGGGATCGATAAGGTCGAATGATGGGGTAGTTGTTCTTATTTAATAAATATTCAAACGACAAATTACAATTTAAAATTCATATTTCAAATATGTGTATATCATTAATTGCGGTCTTTAAATTGTGCAGTAGGCTTTCTGATAAAAACTGATTCAAAATAAAATATTTAGGCTCCACCTACAGTGACAGATGGTCAATGCGGAGAAGTTGTTTTTCAATGTATGTCCATCGACCAAAACAAGAAAAATTGCAGTGGCGTTATTAATGTTCAAAAGATTTTAAGGGAAGTGTACCCCCAAAAACATGTCAGGTTAGTTAAATATGTAAAATTTACTTATAGTTGAATGGAAACAAATAATTGTGTGCATTCACTCTTATAAATAAAATGA
The DNA here is from genome assembly GCA_029582265.1 of Zoroaster sp. YZ-2022. Lineage (NCBI taxonomy): Eukaryota > Metazoa > Echinodermata > Asteroidea > Forcipulatida > Zoroasteridae > Zoroaster > Zoroaster sp. YZ-2022. The sequence goes on along the minus strand of CM055836.1, from coordinate 1,818,880 downwards.
TCAATATATTAAGCAGAAGATGTTTGAGCGATGTTTGTTTAATGTATTCATTATTCTTGATAAACACACATGTTCACCTGAGATGAAATAAATTTAGTTTAAATTCTAATCATACATTTAACATTTTAAACCTCACACGTTCAACTCAACAAGTTCGATTAAAATACATACACAAAAACTCCATTCTATTTGGTTTAGTGTGTGACTGTTTTAGACAAGCCAGTACATATTTTGGGGTCATGCGCCTATGTTCCTCAGCCCTATGTTCCTCAGCCCTATGTTCCTCAATGCTCAAATATTTTTTTTTTTTAAACCACTAGGGTTTATAGCCTTCAATAGCCTATAGCCACCATCTTTATAAATTTTATCCCAAAATAGGGTCTATTTTGGGATGAGGGAACATAGGGCTGAGGGAACATAGGGTCTATTTTGGGATGAGGGAACATAGGGCTGAGGGAACTTGAGTACGGTCCCCATATTTTGAGGTGACCGCTGTTTTCTTTTGCAAAATTTGGGATCAGTAATTTTGTAAATGCTGCAGCTGTGAGACTCATGTTCTTTTTATGAGTCACACAACAACGCCTTCATGTTTCCAGTTTAAGTTTATTTTTGAAAATTTAATTAATACATTAAACCACTTTAATTTGCATTCAAATTAATTCTTTCCATTCCTTTAAACTGTCCTTATAAGCATGGATATTTGATAAAAAATGTATTTCACGAAACATCATGATACCCACAACAAATATTCAGCAGAGGTTAAAGAGAACATTGTCGATGCAAGTGTAGCGAAGTTGCGTCAACAAACAAATTAATCCAGGACGGCGACAACTTACGTAGTCAACAAATTAGCATTCCTCAGCTGTCCAGTCCCAATATTTGGCGCGGTACCTATGGTGAATAAAGATTTGTTTAATACTTGAAATATCTCTGTGTTCATTCTGACAAAATAAGTTCACCCTTTTCACGTTGCCTAATTTTGCATATTCATGAGCAAGATGTGATGTCATCCAAGCTGCAAAGCTGTTGCTAACATCATTTTTGGTTGAAGTGCAATACAAAATCAGATTGTTTTTACATTTTCAAATGGCAACTCCATTAATATTTGGTTGTTGTTATTGATGAGTATTTAGACTGGTTGGGGCAGTATATAGTTTTGAGGTGACTGTTGTTTTTGTTTGCAACATTTGTGGGATCAATAATTTTGTAAATTTGTAAATGCTGGCTTCCCCTTTTGAGTCATACTAACATGCCTTCATGTTTGTAGTTTTGAAAATTTTATTACAACATTAAACCTTAATTTGAGCTCAAAAATTACTTATATTTTCCTTTAAACTGTTCTTAAGCATGCGATATTTGATAAAAAATAAACAAAATGAGTTCACAAACATATGTCAAAGTCAAGTGTTTTAATATCAACTATGGAATTTCCCACAGGGTCTTTACTCTATCTTCATCTTTCATCTATTTCAAGATCAGATAGCTTGAGTCACTGACAACAAGACTCTCATAGAATCGTTTCGTCAGGGTGGCATTGTTGTCGTTAGCTTTAGCACTTCTTCTTTCTTATTAGCATGCCACCCCTTTTGGGTGTTCCATGCATGGCACATCAAGCAAGCTTTCCCTTTCCCAGTTTTGACTCAAGAATGCGAGATTCGGATTTCTTTAAAAAGCTCACTTTTCGGAAGCTCATTTCTTCATGTGAACATTTGATGTACATATGCCATACCTCTACGAAACTGCGGGTAAAATTACCTTACATTTTTGAGAGGGATGTTGGTCTCTTTGATTGATTTTCAAATTTCATCACGATTTATGATCGATTTTGCACATCATCATACTCTTTTGCGCGCTAAGCACCCCAAATTATCTCACATATACAATCTGTGAAGTCACATATTGTTGTGCGAAAGTTCATCTTTGATGGATGCTCCATGACGGGAATCAAGCTGCCATGAATGTATGTCCGGTTCTAGGTAATTTTAAATTAGATATTCTCTTAGTGCCCAAGGGTTGATCATTGACAATTTAGGAATGCTGAGAGTAATGTCCAATTTTGTTGTTTTATGAGCTGAAGTTATTCGTATAAAATATAACCTCTTCTTTGTCCCCTGTTGACTTTAATGAATCTAAGATAAGAGCGCAGATATTGTGTGCCTTTTCAATGGTCTCGCCTCGCAGCCTCGCGCCAGCATACATAAGGTCGGATGCGTTTTTGCGCTGGGCTGGCAAACGTTTCATTGAAAACAACAATTTTGAGAAAATGGTCTTCGTTGCACTTTGGGATTGTTACGTTGCTTCGTACGTCTACTGTTGTTACGATGACCTTGCATCATTTTCCATTTTCTTAGTATCCAAACCGGGCGCCTTGCCTGTTGAAAGCATGTTGTCTTGTGCTCTTCATAGCCAATGCACGTAGAACAAATCAGCATAAAGAGCGGAAGCTATGATCATCTTCTGCTGAATGTGCATGGTTATGCTCACATCGACACTTGTTGCATAAAATCATTCAATGGTTGTGCAAACGAGATATTCAATGACTGAAACACTCTGAAATAGAAATGTATAGCTGCACACCGCATCTGGTTTCATTTTTGAAAATTTTGGGATCTGCAGAAGTTGTTGTACATTTGTGTTTACTGTCAATCGGAAGGTAAGTAATTATGATTTGGTGCGTGTTCTACGCTTGTAGTGTGAAACTTGAGGTCTGTATGATTCTTATGATCAATAATTTTTCTTTATACTCTGGTTACATTTGCTGTGTGGGGCGCATGATGCCTCTCTTTTATCCCCACATGTTCCCACAACAATGTCCCCACTTTTGTTGTATTATTCAATGCAGTTATCACCACCTTGTCACTGTTGTAGCCTTTGGTGGTGTAAGAAAATGTTTTACAAAACTACATCTCCCAAGACGCCAGCACAATGGTATTTGAGCGGCGTGATCTCTTGGTCAAGTTGGTGGCTGTGCAAGTTTCGCTTTCGATCAACATTTTGCATAAATCCAATCCTCTGCCGATTATAGTCTAGAGTCCAAAAGTCACTCCCAAATGATGCCTTTTTGGGTGGCTGTTAGTTTTATCTGAACATCCTTTGGTGCACTGGTAACACGGTGGTAGTATGCGATGTTTTCTTCATGTTAGTGGCTTCCTTTCAGACAAAGTTCGGCAAACGCTTGGGGTTGAAAGACAAATGTAATTTTAAAATCAAACAAAGCATTTTCTCAATGTGAGGAAATAGTTCGTTATGATAATTTGCGTATTTGTTAACATTACTGGCCCGATATCAAGGCACAGTACTGGTACTGTCCAGATCAGGCTGTGTACCGTCTTGCCGTAGTAATGATTTGCCCCTACCAGGCCGCATTGGCAACACCGTCTTGCTGCCGTAATGGTTTATCTTAATCAGCCCGACACTGCCCAGTTCATAGGCTGTGCATCTTGCCATTATGGTTTATCTTAATCAGCCTTAGACACTGGCCCAGTTCAGAATGTGTGTGTACCGTCTTGCCGTAATGAAGTTTACTTGTACCAAGACCGGCATTGGCCCGATTCTGGATTTGTGCTGTTGGTACCCGTAGAGTTTTGGCATCATGAATCCGGCACCGGCCCAGTGCTGTTATGTACCGTGCAAAATGTCAAACTGGACGGTCACCAAAGCTGAACAAAACCCAGAACAAGCCAGTGAATGGCCCGGTACTGTAATTGTTTGCTTGGGTATGTACCTGCGCCAGATATTTCTGGTACATGGGCCCCATGTTGGCTGGAATGTGGGCATGCCCATATGTACCTGCCCAGATCATCTCGCAGTATATTGGCCCCATGTGGTGATAATATGGGTGCTCCATAATGCCCAGATATTTGGTATATGGGCCCCAATGGGCTGAATATGCATGAAGCCCATAATGGTATCATAGCCCAGATGTACATGCCCAGATCGTTTGGGCACATTGGCCTCATGTGGGTTAAACATGGGCATGCCCATGTACGTACCCCGACATTTGAGCATATGGGCCCCCAGAGTAGGCACTCCATATGGGCAAGCCCATAGTGTACGTGCCCAGAGATAGTTTGGCATATGGGCCCCATATGGTCAAGTGCTACCTGGGATTGCTATGTTTTTTGCACGCTTCGGTGATATTGCATACAAAATTGCTGTGCAATATTATGTTATTGCATGCTTAGTTCTGTCGCGTTTTAGGTATGCTTAATTATAACTTCGAATTCGTAGCGCCCACAAACATTCAACGAGACTAATTCACTTTTGAGAGGTCAGTCACGCTTTAAAGAGAGCATTACATATTGATGAAGTTTATTTTCGGTGATATGGAATTGCTACTCGCACTCTTCATGAAAAATATCGAACTTGTCTTCGACTCGTTCGATATTTTCATGATTCGTGCGGTATATTCTTGTATCACCCTCAGCCATCCAATATTACAGCAAAATTATATGTATTTTTTCCCAGCTTTGATAAACTGGAAGAAGCATGGAAAATATTCCCTCAAACCTTTTTAGGTTGATCCCTCAGCAGCCTCTCTGCATGTTGATCCCCAACAGCCTCTGCATGTTGATCCACAGCTGCAGCCTCTGCACATAAGCGGAAAAACAGAGAAGACACGATGTAATTCTCGCACAAAGTCAATGGTAGGCCTACATGCAGGTTTGCAGAACTATCACATATGCAGGGGGGAAATTAGAGCAACTGTTTGATTCAGCATCTCAATCAAACTAAAAATACTTAATCAACAATGGGACCCATGGTAATTGAAATTTAATTGACCTGGTGACTTCTCTACTCTGCCCCGGGCCTGCACAAGCCCTCTCTGATCCGAAGGTTACAACATTTTAAACAATGTTCAAAATGCTTTATATTTTGTTCCTGAAAAACTCTGATGCCCTTTTGTGTTGAATGACACATATGTAAATGGATACTCAACCTTTTAACAGTGTCATTGATCCCATCAGAAGGTCATTTATTGCCAGTTTCGGTCGATGGACTTATTTTATATTCCTCTGTAAGCAAGTCGATCAATACACACATACATGCAAATTAATAAAGGTGTTGTTGTAAGTTCATGAGCAGAAATCTGCACCTAAAGTCAATTGTACTTGGGCACTTAATACAGGCTTAATATTGTTCAAACATTGGGAAAATTTATACCGATCCATTGCTGTTTCACGGAAGTATGTATAATCACAGATAAAATGAATTCCAAGTTGATATTAAAGTAAACCTTTGAAAACGTGATTTTGGTAAACTCTCACCAATTTGGCATGCGATATTTCAGAATACAATCACTCTGCAAACATTATGTGGATGTACGTAATACTTCGTGAAACAGCAAAATTATTAACACAATTATGTTGAAAAATAACTAAATAATGCATTTTGTCTCACCTGTAAGCTTTCCATGTCAACATCATTGTAGTAAACATCTGCTTCTTGAACCATTGCAATGGTGTGTCCATTTGAAACAGGCAAAAGGCAGCTTCAGTGTGAAAGACCTTTTCTAGAATGAGCTGTTTTGGTTACAGATGTAAAGTTCAGAGGCAATGCACTACCAGAGAAAGTTGAGGGAAGGGACTATCGCTTACAGAGTTGACCGTTCCTGCATTTGCTTCTGGGAAAGATGAGGTTCCAGGACCTGAGGTATGAAAAGTATATTCAAAAGTAGATGCAGTTTCCGGGAACAGCCAGCTACAAAGTCATCAGAAAGCAGCAAGGCATTGAAGTCCCAACCACTTGAAGAATCACTGTTCAATTTTAGGGTAGTAACAAATGGCAAGGTTCTAGCACAACCATCACTACGAGGACAATTTTTGGGAGTCAAATCTTTTAACACTGTAATCAGTATGTATGATCACTGGAGATATATCACCATCAAATGGAGACAACCACATGGGGCAAGGTGCAGCTCTGACCTCTACTTCTGCACAGATATCACTAGAGACAACCTCGTAGGGCAAGGGTGTAGCTTGAACCCCTACCTCATGTGGCAAGGGTGTGTATGCGAACATCTACCTCTGCACAGACATCATTAGCTGAGACAAATCTCTCAAGGTGCAAAAGGGTGTAGCTCTGACCTCACTACTCTGGACAGACATCATTAGTTGAGACAACCTCATGGGGCAAAGGGGGTGTAAAAAACATCCTACCTCTGCACAGACATCATTAGTTGAGACAACCTCAAGGGGCAAGGGTGTAGCTCTGACCTCTACTTGCACACAGATATCACAAGAGACAACTCGTAAGGCAAGGTGTAGCTTGAACCTCTCACCTCATGTGGCAAGGGTGTAGCTTGAACATCTACCTCTGCACAGACATCGCTTAGTTGAGACAACCTCACAAGTGGGCAGCAGCTCTGACTCTACTACTTCTGGACAGACATCATTAGTTGAGACAACCTCATGGGGCAAAGGGTGGTTTGGCCTGACCTCTACTCTGACAGACATACTCATTAGTTGAGACAACCCCATGGGGGGTAAGGTGTGGCATGAACATACACTTCTGCACAGACATCATTAGTTGAGACATCCTCATGGGGCAAGGGTGTACCCACTCTTACTTCTGGACAGACATCATTAGTTGAGACAACCTCATGGGCAAGGGTGTGGCATGAACATCTACCTCTGCACATACGTCATTAGTTGAGACATCCTCATGGGCAAGGTGTAGCTCTGGACCTCTACTTCTGACAGACATCATTAGTTGACAACCTCAAGGCAAAGTACCTCTGACCTCTACTTCTGCATACATGCTATTAGTTGAGAGACAACATGGGGCAAGGAAGATGGGGAAAACCATAGAAGGCAAAGCTTTAGTAGAGGAAGCATTTACATCATCACTATGAGAAAACGACAATCTTCTAGCAAATGATGACCGGGTTGAAGTGTTCGTGCATGTAGTAGTGATATGTCTCTGTAGGTGTTAATTTTTTCGGAGTTGGATCTTGGACAACGTGAGTTGTTGGGGAAAAAATATCATTTTAGAAAATGGTATAATGCAATGATCACTGGGATACACTAACGTTATAGCAAGCTGTTGCTCTTAATAATAGCACTGAAAACTAATGTTTTGGCTTTCAAAAACTGAAGCATAGATTACCTATAAATGGAATAACAGGAGCAAGTTTTTAAATTTATTAATTTTTTGGTTTGTTTGTTAAATTCATGGCACAATAAACAAAGCAGAATGCAAATCTTATGTACTCCAAGATGACTGAGGAACAGCAATAATGATCCTAAGCGCAGGCATTTTGCCAAACAAGTATGAAAGTAAAAAAGATTTGAACAATTGATAATTTTCTTTTTATGTTTTTGAAGTGGTAGGATGAAAGTCCAATCGGCCTTGGTGTTACATAATTCACCCATTTTTACAAACCATTTATAACTGACGCACACTGGAAATCTAGGCTATAGGCCCCTATGTACTTTGGTTCGTGCTATTACTCATGGATTACTCAACTTTAGGCTGGATACAAGCAGTTTGGAAACTTAAGCAGCCAAAGGTCAACCTTAGTTTAGTAAAATAGTAATCGTTAGGCTCTAACGTTCAGGCGTAATCGTTAACGTTAATTAGTTTGTTAGTATTTTACGCTCCTTTTGTTTGTACATTTTCTATAAAAATAACGTTATAACTGTTAGTGTCGCCAAGAAAAATAGCATAGAAATTATTAACACGTTAGGGCCTAACAATAACATTAGGTAGGGTCTACTCTAACATTATGACTTTTAGGCCTGGCATTTATTTATTATTTATCAGTTTTTTGCGTACACGCAATCGCTAAATTGCTTAGAAGCATGAACAAGATGGACATAAACGTTAGGTCTTCAACCATGCTAACGCGCCAGTGGCTGTTGTATTAGTTGTAACGTACAACTAGTACAGGCCAACGCTTCGGCTTTTGCCATGTCACGCTTCTGATCGAGGTGACAACATTGGATTGGAAAATAAATATCACTTACCTTTACGGTTTTTAAGAGCAAGTTTTAACATCATCAGCCCTCTCCCTGTCGCCATTCTACCAAATGCAGGCTAACTAATGTTAGATCATCCTTTTACTCACATTGGGCCTTCATGTTATTTAGGCCAGGCCCTAGCCTCTACATAGCTATGGAGCTAGCTAGCTATGCATTGCACAGTAAGTACAATTCTAGGGGGTACACATCTTGCAGGTACAAAGTTATCAAGTTGTGTAACTATAGGGTGCATAGCGCCCTCTGTTGTTAAAGTTAATCTGTTAAAAGAGAAGGGTGTATCTTGCAGATAACCTGTCACAAAATGGATGAAACATTATTATAAAAAGGTGTATCTGAAATAGATCCTTTTTTGCAAATAAATATTTCAAACAGGGTTTAAGTATGGTTCAAGGCAAAAGATGTAAGTTTCATATATACGCTTACTTTGCGTGGCATCTTCTTTAAATACAAGCCGTTGTGGTTTAATTTTAGGCAAACGGCAAGTGTAGATAGATTATGGCAATTATTGTACTGTTGTTTTAAAGTAAGCAAAATGGAGTATTTAGACATGCATCCATGTGGACAGCTTATTTCTGATTGAATGGGGTATTGTGATTTCAAGGCAAATAGGTGGGTGATAGATAGCTGCTTTTTTGAATTATATTCTCTGTGTGCTGGATTTAATGGCAAAAGGTGTACCAATAAATACATATCTGGGTAGCATAATGAAAGCCGGGTGACTTCTATAATTTTTCGGCAAACAACTGTAAATCATTATAGGCTATTTTGCTTAGTATCACACACATAGTAGTTAAGCTGGCGTATCTCATGTATACAACTATTGTGCCAGACAAACTATCTGGGAACAGGGAAAAATGGTGGAACCAAGATAGTACGATTACGCCATCTTCTAAAACGATACATCGCATGGGACTTGGAAACTTGTTAAATGGAAACAGTGTCCTCACATCAGTTTGCCTAGTGAATGAAAAAATCAAAAATGTTGCTGGGCATGATATACACCCCTTTGCCAACATAGGGCTGAGCAGGGCTTTCAAATTCTCCAAAGGGCATTTGAAAAAACCAAGGTATGTCTCATCTTTACATGCTTAAGTCTTAATATAATCCTATAGAACTCAGAGGTAATCAGTAGATAGATGAATGTCCAACAAAATCAGCGCCCATAAATTAGGTAATGTTGTGCTGTATGCAGCAAGTGGTTAGCCTATGTTACACACTGCACTGGTCAAAACTGCCATGACTGCTGCTGTATCATCTTAGCTTTCATAGGTTAGGCTAAGCCATGTAACTCCAACTTTTCATGTTTCTGTTTGATCCATTTTGAAATATTTCAATACAGCCAGGGTTTATTGATTCATATTTTGTTGTAAATTTTAATGAATAGGCTACTACTGAGTTAATGAATAGAAGGCGTTGATAATGTAGGCCAAAATTTGTATTTCTAATATGCATATGGCTATGCAGTCTTTGATAGAGAGGACTAAAAATATGTCCAAACAAGTATGGATATCTGAAGAATGAAATCTCATTAGTGCAATTTTCCTAGTGATTGAATCATGCTAGTTTTAGTCATTTTTAAGTTTCTTGCAAATCTGATGCCAACATGTTTGTCACTAATGAAAGTAAATGTCGATTTTGTTCCCAGCAAGTCCTCGCTAGATCACTAAAGCAGACCTTAAAACAGGTAAATCAATTATCTTAAGGGTAAAATCTAGGAGTAAAGAAGAATGTGAGGTTGATAACATTCATATCATATCATTTCTAATATTCCTTTCCTCCTTTACAGGCAAGAAGCAGCTCAAACATGACGACACAGAAACTTATCAAAGGTAAAAAAATGAAGTTTACAGTAGAGTTAACTTACATTATTGAGCTTATTAATGTACTCTATTAATATTAATGAAAGCATTTGTTTAATGCAGTAGAGTTTCATTTGCTTTTAATTTTGTCCTTGGATTTTGTATGATTATGCAGTGATAACAAAGATTGTGGTATTATTTTATCTGTTTTTTAAATGCTTAATTTAAGTTATTATCTTTCATATATTTACAGTGCCAGATGGACTGAATGATGTTCATGCAGGTGTCTCGATCTCAGAGAGTACGTTGATCTTCATAACAACGGCGCACCCAGGATTTTGCCTTTGGGGTGGGGGGGGAGGGCCCAATCAGGATTTTGTCTTGTGGGGCTCAAAGAAAAAATGTTATTCCTCAAAACCAACTAGGCCTAGTATGTATATGGTACGTATATATGTAAAAAAAAATCGGGGACCCTATTAGGCGGGGGGGTGGGGCTCTGCCCCTGAGCCCCTCCCCCCTTGGGTGCCCTGGTGTTTACAGCATTTTACAGTTCAGCAACGCCTCCAGGTATAGATAAACATTTAGTTGAAGATGAAGTTTCTACTCGGAGAATAATGGAAAATCTGAAACGCTTAATGTTATTCTCAATTGTATATATACAGTGCGAAAACAATGATGAACCCAAGAATGATGTCCCCAAGAGAAAGTTTGTCTGATCCAAAGGGTAAGTTGTTTTTCATAAGTTGTTTTACTACAGCAGACATTGCTCAATCATTCAGCAGTTCCTGCAGTATTAATGTACATTTTTGTAATAGATGAATATTTAGATAAAGATGAAGTTCCTGACTTATATACAACATTCTAAAATGATTGATTAACAGAGCTAAACAGTGACGGACTAAAAGGATGTTCGTATAAAACGTTGTCTGATCCTAGCGGTGTAAGTTACTGATAAATGTAAGTAATTTTACTGCTGCAAGACATTGCTCGTCTATTCAGCAGTAGGGCAGTAGTAGAATGTACAATTTGTGATAAATGAAGATTTAGATAAAGATGTAGTTTCGTTTATAATAAATTATAAAGTGCTTTATTTAAATTACTCTCTATCATTTTACAGAGCCAAACAATGATGGACTGAATGATGTTCACATGGGAAAGTTTGTCTGATTCAGAGGGTATGTTGTTTTTCATAATTGGTCTCTACAGACCTATTTCCTGAAGTGCTTGAAAACATTTTCAACAAAGCACAATTTGAGCTAGATTGTAGAAATTCTCCCATTTATTTTAACCGCAATAATATAGCAGCTATATGTCTGAGTGCCGTATGCAATTGTTTGCAAATTCATATCATACCTTTTGTCAGAAAGTGAGCAATGCATTATGTTATCATTTTTACAGATTATTTCTCAACAGGACATTGTGGTAATGCGTAGCTCCTTTTCAACTGGAAAATACCATTTAGTGAGATATTAGACTGCATTGAAGGGACTCTGATTTGAGGTTATATATCCATAATTTCCTGAATATATTTAGTTGAGAAAGTTTAAGAATGTTTCAAAATAATAAAATTTGTTAGATATAGGGTTTACCACATAATTCATTCATCCACAGATAATCCCAAAAGCAATCTGAACAAAGCACGACAGCCTTGCAGTTGTCTGATATAGACATACTTCTGGGACAAGTGGCACCAGAAGAGGATAACCAAAAAGGTAATGCACTTCTTTTTATTTACAGTTATGTATTATTTGTGTACAAGCTATGGAGATACTTCTGTTCTCCGCCTTGAATGACATCACAATATGGCTCCTTAGGATGTGATATTTCATTAGCAAAAGACCTCCAAATGTTTAAATTTCTCCCTTGTACATACTATACAGTAACACGTGTAAAGTAAGCTGTCCCACATGTATTCAAATCATAACAATTCTATTGCATTTTTCCCCTTTAAGTGTAATTAAGGTTGGGTGCTCAATATTAAATGCTAAATAAAATCTTCTATCACAAAATGCACATCACTACGGCAGTATTGTTGAAGAACCTGATGCAGTTCAACAAGAAGTTGTAGATCAACCTCCACCCAACAAAGATGGCAGCCTGCTATTGTCTGATATAGACCTACTTCGGACAAGTAGCACCAGAAGAGGATAGCCAAAAGGTAATGTAATCATCTTTATTTATAGGTATACACTTTTTATATTTTAATGTTACAGCTATTTCTTTTAAATTGTAATTAAACAATACCAAGACAAAATACAAAAAAAAAATTCCCTTCATCTATCAAAATGCAGGTGGCCAAGGAACAACCTGAGGAAGTTCCACCAGATGCTGTAGATCAGCCTCCACCCAATCCAGAGGGCTCTGCAAGAGAGAGGGTTAACAACCCAAAGGTGAGGTTGAATAATCCTTTTTGGTTGTGATGTTATGCAATTTACAAGGAGAGGACTTTATGATTCATATTTCACATATAGTAGCATACTGTGGACACATAAAGATGTCGCTTGAATGCCCTCTGTGGTTGTAAAATTCCTCTTTTCCACGCAAACACAAATTATTTAGTACTTCTTGACCATTAGTGATATAAATGAATCAATCTGAATTACTAGCAATTTGTTTTACTTTTTTCAGGAAAACATTTTATTTCTTTGTATATATTTAAACAGATAAAAACGGTGCAGACTGAAGTTGAACAAAAGAAAACCAGAGACCAGGAGAACCAATTATATACTTCAGTCCATGTACACAGAATGCAGGAGAAAGTGTTCAGAGAAGTTTTCTGAGGAAACAGAGACAAGAAATTTCAAGAACTTTTGGGACATGAGCTACGACCACAAGACGTGATCTGGCTCGTGCACAACGTGGATGAAGAAAGAGTACAGAGGTCCTTCACAACACCAAACCGAGGGTCGCGCAGAGGAATGTAATTTCTAAAAAGGGTGTTCGGGATCAACACAAGTGTGCAGCACGTTTCTTCTTTCACACGATCGGGCATCGCGGCGACCAGGTTGTTAAGTCTGCTCTGAAAAAAATGTCAGGAAGGATGGGGTGTTAGTAGTCGGGGCATGGCGACAGGCGTGGTCAATACGTACCACAGAACAAATTTGATGAGGGGCACTGCAAACATGTAATAGATCATATTGAACTTTTCTCGACCTGCAGGTCCCACATTACTGGCGGGACCATGCTCCCAACAGGAGTAAAGGGCCCTCCATCCGACCCATCAATATGTTCACAATGCATCAGGTCTTCAACGAAAGTCAACAGGCATCTGGCATCTGGCACCTGGGCACAAGCACCAATGTTCCTTCCAATACTACTACACAAGGTATTCAGCTCTATGAATATTTCATTCCTCGTCTCCTGAAAATGACCCAGTGTGCCGCAAAATATGCCTCATCCACGAACAAGCACATCCACTCAATTGCTACAAGCATCGGCGGATGACCTCCTCCCCATAACCTGCAGTACCTGTAATCAAGCCACGCTTGTTCTGGATATGTTGAATATTAAAAACCAGAGCTGCCCAAAAAGGGCGAGCTCTCAATGCAGACACAGAGCGGATGAAGAATGATGACCAAGTCCTTGTAATAATCTGTAGACATGCAAAAGACAACCGGTTTGCATGCCAAAATTACCCACCAAGGACTAGTTACTTCAGCTGAAAACTTGTGCTTTTCAACGAGACTCCCTCGCTTCACCTGGCAAAGATGTACCAGCGGTGGCTGTTCTGTGGCATGATGAGGAGAAGCCGGGAGGAAAGTTCATAATGTTGCAAGTGCATATTTGACTTTTCTTCGGTTCAGTTAGAGATATTCAGGAGGTAATCCTCTTTGTTGATAACTGCAGTGCCCAAACAAAAAAACCGGACGCTGTTTTCAGCAGTATTCTCGCATGGTTAACACAATCCTTCCATTGGTATCACCTGCTATATCTCTGACAGTACTTAGAACCTGGCTTATCCATATCGCGGAGTAAAGATAGTGTACACGGGTCCATCACCACCAAGTTGAAAACAGAGCGAAGTTGGATTTCGCAAGACTATATCGAGCTCGACAAGAAAGTCACGCAAGCAGCTAAAGTGTGCAACTATCGATCACAAACAGATGTTCTTATTTAAACACCACCCAAGAAGACATCAGTACTTTGAAGCGATATCAAGGTCGTGCAGTTTAGGCGTGGCTCCACAAAATGTTCTACAAGATATCTCATAATCAGGAAGACTCTTTGGAGCTGTGGATTCCAAAGAAGCTGTTTTGCACGCGAATTCGACAGTGAAATGGAGAACAGGTGAAGACCCGCTAGCATCAGTTACAGTGATGGAGAGACCTAGGGGCATATCTGCTTTAAAGAAACCAATTTGATGACACTTTGCAGCATGATCCCACGCCACAAGGCAGCTTTTGAACAACTACTGGTAAATGACAAATCAGAGGATTCTGGAAACTGTTGAAGACTGTTAACAGAGACTCTACAATTTCGTCGCAGTATGTCCAGCGAATTTTCAGTGTATTACTTCCCGAACACAATCGCAGGCTATGGCAGACCCTTTCGGTGAAAAAGTAGGAGAAAAGTAAGTAGGAATACTTGAATGCTTGCGATTACTATTTGACTTTTGGGCAGCAAAAGAACCTTTGTTTAATGCAATGGAGCCTTCTACCAAAACAAGTGGAATATGTTTGACATAATCTTATTTTAGTGCTTTAAAAACAAGAAATAATTATTTTCTAATTTGTTTTATTCTAGAAATGCTAAGTATTCTTTAAAATTTAAGTTTTAAAATTGTGTTTGCCAGAAGCTGTTTAAATGTACACGCTTCCCCATAGAAGTGAGTCATACTAACCAAGCTTGCTTTGGAATGCACTCTTCATATTCATTTCAAATCAATTCGCATTATTTTAAGTGTCATTAGCCTCTTATTGACACAATAAATGGGAAGGGCGAGATTTGGTTTGATTAAATTTGTACAAAAAAGGTTTGACCCGAACCAAATAGCTCCTCAAACTGTGTCCACTGTATCTCATGAAGGCTGTTTTTCACTATCTTCCTGCCTATTTTCTGGCACACAATATCGTTGCTGTAAAAGTTGCTGTTCCCAAAACTTGTAATACAACATGCACAATTCAAACCTCACACAGTTTATCTTAAGAAGAATTGTCTTTACGGACCAGCCAGTTGTTTGACTTGTTAATTAATTATCCAACTTTAAGAAATGTGTAAAATTTAACTTGAAAACTTACATGATGAGTTACCATTTCCCCCTAGCTGTATGATGATGAGTATGAATTTAGCAAAACGGTTGTAGAAGCAAGTACGTCAACAGAGATGAATATATGGGCATGTGTGAATCCTTTGACGTTGAAGTTTTTATGTTGTTTGTTACATTGCGGATAAGCGTTATTTCACAAAAATTCGTACCATCATCATCGACATCCCAGTCATCACCACCGTCACTCGTCACCATCATATCATCAATGCCTACCATCAACCACCACCACACACCACCACATCCCCTATCAACATCCCCATCATCACCACCATCGTCTACATCTTTGTTGATTTGTTTTTTCAAATTGTATTTTTCTATACAAGATGATATGGGCCTGTAACTGACTATTTCCGTTGTTTGTCAGTTTGACAACATAGTTTGTGGGGAATAGTTGACCTTTGCCAGGTGCAGGTACAGGTACCTATTTTTTGGTCACAAAAGGGAAGAAATGTTGAAGAGACGGGATAGTTTTTTTCAGGATCCCAGCTATACAATAGCGCATTGTGGGCTTTCATGCCTCATCAATTGCGGGCAATCAGTTGTGCTACTGGTTCAATGTAGAAGTGAGAACCGATTGTCTCCCCCTGTATCCTATTTTGGATAATTGATGTTTTCCAAACAGTTGTAATGTGTCCATTTTGTATGAGTGGGTTCCTTTCGTTGTGTTTATGGATTTGTTCTCTCCAAAAAGAGAGCAGCACTCATTAAGTGTTTCATCTGTTTCCATTCAAAAAAAGCCAGAGGTGTGACTGGCTCTGGCAAACCCTAAACTTGGACCCAATTTTCAAAAAGTGACCTCCAAATTTATTGTGAAACAATGTTACCAACAACGTTTCAGTGATTTTCTTTTTCCATCAAAATGTAGAGAAAATGTTTCTCTATATGGTAACATGGAAATCTCTCAAACTGACCCCTGGGGTCCCTGGGGAGGAGTTATGGTTTTCCCGAATGTTTTGAGCCTTCTGAATGCAACAAATGGTTGTTTTGGAAATATTGAGGAGAGTATGTTGGTTTTGTTGTAAGTGGCCAATGTTTGTTTCCTGCTTGTTTTCACATCTTTGTGGTTTACTGAAACGGATTATAAGTCGTTGTTTTGTTTATCTTTTGGTAATTTGTGAATCCAGTTTGGTTAGTTAGCACAGTGACACTTAGTGTTACGTTGTTTATCTCAGCTACATAATTTTGTGTGAGAGAAATTTTGACGTATTTCTGTGGAAATCTTCCTCATTGTTGGTGTTTCTAGCATATCGCAGAGTTTCGTAGATAAATGCTTTGAACACACATGGGGTGTGTGTGATGGGGTTCTGTGTAGAAACTGGTACACGTATGTTTCGTAGGTTTGTGTACACCTTTAAAGTGTCTAGTATACCATGTTTGGATAATATGATCAGCCTGTTGTACTATTTTATTTTCGAGATCGTATAATGTTATGTCACAAATTTCCGACTGGCTGTTGCTAATTGCACAACCGATTTTATTTTAATTGGAAACAATTTCTGTTGAGTATTACTTCCAGAAATTTATGTGGATGTATTTGTTGATAAACTATGGACAGTTGGTTTGGTCGATGGCACTTGCATACACAGTTTATTTGCCTCTGCTTTATTGCGGATATTTGTGTACATTTTAACAACATCAATATTTGTAGATATTAAGACATATTTCCTGTGGAAATGTTATTCCTTCTGAGTTTCCTCTAGTATATCTGTTGCCCTGTTTGCGGACATATGTGACATAAGCGGGTTACTTACAGGGTAGGGGAAATGATCTTCCAACAAAGGTGTGCTCTGTTATGTGGGGTTTTGTGAATTCTCGGTAGAAAGTACTGTTGAATGTGATATGCCTGTGACCTCGGATCGAGATATGCCTGAGTGTGTTTGTCGAGAGTGTGTTGTTTCGCATTTTGGTTTGACATTATGGAATTATTAAAAAGATGGTTTTTTGTGTAATATCTGATCGAACTCGTGTATTGCTCTGATTCAAGATGTTTGTAATAATCCAACCTGTAGGTAGTCGGAGTGGTCTCATAATGAAGGCCTCTCCCTTTATCAAAGGATTTGACCACGATTTCAGGGGTTGTTCCTCAGATATTTGAGGGCTGATAGTTCAGGGTTTTCATGTTCTTTCCTGAGTTCTGACGAATGTGAGCAGTGTTTATTTTTTGGTTTCCAAATAGTTTCGGGTATTGTTCTTGTAGGTTTTTTGGATTCCAAGTGGATGGTGTTTGAACAGATGAGTTTTGGGAAGGTTTGTTATGTATCAGAATTCAATTCTTATCTTCGTCACCCATTTCACTCAAAAGAGTTGAACGGGTTGGTTTAGCAGAGAGTTGGAAACAAAGTTGTAAACCTTTACCCATTTTTTTTTCAATTTGGATAGTTTTAAGCTTTGGAAAGGTTTGTGATGAATTGTTCACTTTGTTCTACTAGTGTAGCTCATGCAGACTATTTGTTCTACTAGTGTAGTCTGCAGACTATTTGTTCTAGTAGTCAGTAGATTATATTTTGTATTCTTTGGTTTTAGTCGAGCGTTCAAGTGAAATTGTTTCATTTTCTGTTTTGATTGTGAACGTTTTGCTCTTTCTGTAAATTTCCGTTATGCCATAGTTTGGTAGATAATTTAGTTATAAATAATATACTTATATTTGTATTATATTATTAATAAGATAGTTGGGTTGCTCAAGTGGAAAAATTGTAAGTGGTCATGATTTGTGTTCCTTTATATATATGTATTTATATGTATATATTTCATAACAAAACAACATGCTTAAAGGTACAGTCTTACCTTGGTTATTTGGTTAATCCTTGTTACAAATATAAAAAATCCACTATACATGTATGCTAATCTGTCAATGGTTTTAAATGTAATATCTATTTACAATTATTTTAACTCATGATCAGTGCTTGATAGCAGCCCTCGGCCCTTATATGGCAAAACAGCCTAACTCGAAAATGACATTTTGAGAAAAATTGAGTTGTGTGTTTGAATACGTGCCTTTTTGGACACTTGACTCTGTTGGAATTGGAATAAAGCATGAACATGGAGATCATTTCTAGTCTGTTACATTCCTGCAAATTTTGGGCACAAATCCTTTGATCGTTTTGTTAATATGATAAATTTCATGTAACTCTACATTCTTTTGGGTTGAATATTTAACCACATCTATATTTCTAATACTTTTTATGGCAAAACAGCGTATCTCAAGGTTACATTTCATTTCCATTATAATGCAGGCTTTATGGCAAAACGAGGTATCTTGAGTATAGGTTTTTATACCACTACATTGGTTATGGTAAAATGATGTATCTTCAGTTAATGATTTTAATTCCGTTACATATTTATGGCAAAACGATGTATCTCCAGTTGTGATTTTATTTCAACTACATTTTATTTGTAATACGTTTGAGTTAAAACATTTCCTTTTGTGAAACACAACACAATAAACAACAATTGTAGTAGTTTATTTAATACACCATGATATTACATAAAGCGAGAAATGATCATTGGAACAAATCATTTCAAAATATATCATTTATACATCATTAAGGAGATGGGTATAGGCCTAATGATGTTGATACTCAGGGGTGGTGGAATGTGACGGGTGATGATGGTGATGATGATAATGGCTATGTGCACGGCACCGCACTGTGTGGGTTTTCGGATACAGTACGAAGTGACTGTGTGTGATTTTCGATATAGGGCGAAGACACACATGGCAGTGTCCCGGCTGCGAATTAACACCAATTGAGAATCCTATTTGCACAGTGGTAACAGGAAGGATCTGAAATGCGTGTGCGTCAATTGGGCGAAATGTGTAGGCTTTTCAAGTTAATATCTCGTTTCCTGTCGTCCGCGTTTTAGTTCTGAAAAAATACCTCGAAAAAAAAAAACATCATTCCAGGTGGTAGAAGAAAAATGGCATCAAGTTGATTTGATGCTTGGCATGTTTGTAAGAATAATTCATTAAATTTTCAAAGATTGTGCTAATGAAGTTGCATATGGGGACTTTTAAAGAAAAATCTTAATGCGTTTTCACTATTTTCGTTAAAACACAATGAAATTATCTGCACTTGAAATTTATACGTTGGTTTCTGTACAGGTTTTTTGACTCTTTTAATCGTGAAGCACAGATGTATATACATTCATTATAATAATTTTAGAATGGGAAGAATAACTGATATAACCGGAATGAAAAGAATTTACTCTGTCATGTCGAAGTCCACATCAACCGAATGGGTTTCAAAGCAAATTTGATAATTGAACCCCAGCGTTGGTGACTCTAGCGATGAATCCTCCTGTCCCTGTTCCCAACTTCCTCCATTGTCTTACGGTTTCTGTGATGATACAATCCGGTGTATAACCAAAAAGGGCTTCAATCTTTCACGAGACGAAATATGAGTTGCTTGAGCATTATCCTGAATCCCTACCTCCCCGATCGACACCGTTAAGCTGAATTGAAATAGATGAATTGGGTTTTCTCCCATCCCTGTTAAAATGCAAAAAAAAAAGAAACAACATTCTGCTCATATGTAAAACATGCCAAAACACCGCCACCTGCCCCCACCTGGAAGCCCCTTCATCACCCCCCATTAACAAAACCCCATTTAAACCCCAAAGGTCCACTACCCAAACCTCCTGACCAAAGCTAAACCTACTTCAGATATTGTAGTTTGAAAGGTAGCAGTAGCCTATTATACGGGAGATATCCTGAGAGTGCCATTCACTAGGGACACTCTGCTGTGTTTCGACGGCACGGCCTGTGTCACAATCAATGTTATTGGAAAAATTCACCTGGAAAAACTTCACCGGAACTGTCCCTGGAATATTAAAAGGATGTCCAATGAATCACTGTGGTATGATTTAGATTTTAAAACAAATCAGATAATTATTGAATATGTTTGACATATTATTCTTTTTAAAAAACATAGACAAGAGGATAAATAGGCAACAATGGTAAAATTGTTTTACTATTTTGCACAAAAAATTGAGGTTTGAGGATAGTTAAAGTATTTTTGTTCTCAAAACACCATCATATTTATAATCGAAGAAGGGGCCCTTATGCAATAATCTATCTAAACCAAAATGTTGCCTGGAGCAGAACAGACGGTTAATTAAATTAGTTAATAAAGTTTCACCCATGATCATTATTTACGCGATTTCATTACATAACGTTGCACATGTGAGAGTGATTCAAGCGGCCCCAAATTGATAGCATGTTGGG
>CM055836.1:1744484-1798112 GCA_029582265.1 Zoroaster sp. YZ-2022 | reverse complement strand
GCATAATGAGCTTAGCTGTTAATTTCAGCACTAGGGGTAGAGAAGATCAAACATCCTCCACTACTCAAAATTTTTCGCTTGTTAACATTTTTTGGCATGTTTAGAAATATCCAAAAGGACAAAAAATATCGGTTGGCGGATGGCCAGTTGGGGTGCACTGTAGTGACCGCTCCAGGCCACAGACTATATGAGACGCCGCAGCTGTACGGCTTTGGTGGCTGGAAGAGTACTGCATTTCCAATTGAAGACAAATTAGCAGAACAACTAATTCCAGTTGGAACGACAAACTTCATTAGTCCAATTGGTTAGTTTTAATTTGCCAGTTGGGGTCAATTAAAACTGTATTCAAATTAGTAGGAGGAGCTAAGTTTTTGCTTTTCAAATCCATTTTATGTGAAAATGTGTTTATGTATTTTGTATGTGAGTTTTGATAAATCTGCATAGAAATGTGTGTTCTGTAAAATCTAACGTAATTTTAATTGAGGAAAATTTCAGAAATTTAGTTTCATATCCATAGCTAAAACATCTTCAAAATTGGCCATTTATAAATGAGATGGTGGTATCATGTGCATGGGACATGCAGACATCTTCATTTGGATAAATACAAGAGATGTCCAGTTAGTCGATCAAATTCACTCTATAAATTAAAACCAAGATTGGGAAAAACAGTCCATTTGAAAAACGTCAAATTAGAACAATTCCAATTTGAAACCAGTTGTGCAGAATTATGTCCAATCGAACACAATTAAGTTCCATGATCCATTTGATTAGTGCCAACAGTTTTTTATACAAATCAGTTCATTTGAATAAGTCCGATTGGGATGAGTTGAAAAAAAGGCAAATTTAAAACAATTGGAAAAAAAAGTTCAATTCGGACCAGTTGAAAAATGAAAGTCCAATGTTGTCCAATTGGTTTGTGTAAATTTACAATCTTTAAACAAAATCTTGTGAATGCTCAACTGAACCAAACTAGTCTAAACTAGTCTAAGCTTGAGCAATGTGAACTCGATAAACCTAACTCCTACTAAAACCAACCCGTATTTACTTTGAGTGGCAAATAATATGCAGAACCTTCAACGTCACAACTCATATCCAACACTGCCGTAAATCCGTGATGAAAAGTCGGGGGATAATTTTGAAATTTGGGTGCACGGTATAGCTTGAAGTTCTGCTTGTGTATTTTTAATATATATATATGGAAAATTCTGGGGGGGGGGGTGATCCTATGGACCATCTCCCGGTCCAAAAAGTGGGAGAAGTTTATATCCCCCACCCCCGGGATTTACACCCATGCATATGAAGCATGTAAACACTGTTATCGCTACCCAAGGATCTGGAGAAGAAACAACAAAACAAATTAAAATATATCCTAACTCTCTCCCAGCCAATTCCACATTCTGACCCAATGATCAAATTGGTCTTTATAAGGTCAACTACATCTACCCAACAAATGACAAACTCCCGGATAGACATGGACTCACCTAATATTTCTACCGAAAATACAATTTGAGTAAAACAAGTCATCATAGTTATCAGTACCACCATTGGCATCATTATTGGCATAATCAGTGATGCCACATTTCAGTTAAAACCATCACGTTGTCTGAATTTTTGGTATTTATCTGCTACATTCCTTTTCATGTATATTGTGCACTTGCTGGTGGCCATTTTATTTCTAACCAAAACACATTTCCCAAGGATTATTCGTGTTCAATTTTTGATTGCATATATTTGGATTCAGTACAAATGGTTTACCACCCTAATTCAGTTATTAACTAAAATGTTGGGCCCTGTAAATTTTTATGGACTAGGGGTGGTTTGGTATTTTGTTTCCGAAAAAAATTAGGAACTCAAACGTCGCTCAACAGGGAGGGGGTGCTAAATGTGGCAAGTGTATTTGTGAGCTCAATTCTTGCATGCATGCCCAGGTGGGGTAATTAATTAATTGACAAACGGCACCCTACACTTTTTACACCGTTTTTTTAATTTGTCTGAAACACTTTTCATCGTTCAAACACTTTCGTCGTTGAAATATTCCCATCGTTTACATACTTTCCATCGTTCAAATGCATTTTTCCATCGTTCAAACACCTCATTGTCCCAACACTATATTCATCATTGTAACATTTTGCATTGTTCCAACTTTTGTCATCGTTAAAACCAAAAAATCATTGTTTGGACACTTCATCATTTTCAACTGTTTTCATCGTTAAAACACTTCAGTGTTCCAACATTATTCATAGTTCTTACACTTTTCATGATTGTTCAAACACCTTACATTGTTTCAACTTCCAATGTTTGTCATTGTTCAAACATTTTTCTTTGTTAAAAAAAGAAAACGTTATTTTCTTACGCCTTAGTGATAATCGTTAACACATGTACAGGCAGCCTCAGCGATGACGGAACCGTGGTGCTTGGAGCCAAGTGGGCTAGAGAAATGGTACAACGACAATATTCAACTGGGAACAGATGATTTCGATACGGACTGCCGTTCTGCCGTCAATGAAGTTGTCAGATTTGTTCATAGATTTTGTTCCTCAAATGGTCATCTATTTCATGTTGATAGAGTTGTTAAGGTGAGTGCTATCTTTAGTTTTTGTATAATTTTTGCACATTTTCTGTATTTTATAGTTAAAATACTCTACATAAAAATGTAACTACTTATAACAGGATAAAGGTGTGCTAAATTGTACTGCTTCAGTGTAATAAGATGTGATACATGGAGTCATGTCATTGTTGAGCGGTCTAGCTTACCGGACTCAAGTTCTGGTGTTAGCAGCAGAATGTGGGTTCGAATCCCGGCCGTGACACTTGTGTCCTTGAGCAAGACACTTAACCATAATTGCTTCTCTCCACCCAGGGGTTAAATGGGTACCTGTGAGGGCAGAGTTGGTTGATTAGCCCTACATGCGCTGTAATGGCAGCAATTGAGCTGTATACTCCCCAGGGAGCTGAGATGGTTTCAGGAATGATTTATGAGCATTATGAGCCTTATGAGCAGGGGTAATAATATGCGCCTTGAGCACCACTCAGTTGGTGGATACGTGCGCTCTAAGTCCACACATTATTATTATTATTATTATACATAATATCACTTACAGTTGTATCGCTCGTATTTTACCGATCAATATCCATACATGTTTTTATCATTTCCTTTTGGAAAAGAAAACATTTGCTTTGAAATGGGATATTTAAACAAATAGTTGTCAGAAGGTTGATTTAATAATAGTAAATAAGAGCTGAAATTAATTAATGATGGGACCCCCATCAGTTCATTGCAATACAATTCCCTTTATTCCACACCTTCACCTAGCACATATGGGTGTTATAGGGTGCAGTTCAAGATGTGTCTGAACACCTCATGTGCGCACTAGTCAATGAATTCCTCATGCGACTTGACTTTCACAGTAACAGACATTCGGACCAAGAAGTATAGTGCGCACCTCATGCGTTCATGATTTTGGGACAAAAGTAGTGCTAGTCGATAAGTGCTAGTCAGTATGTGCTTGTCATTATGTGTTGGTTTCCACTGGCACTTAAAGTGCATGAAGTATCATCTCATGTGCCTGAAGTGTTCATGATTGTGGGACAAATATCCGCTCTTACATAATGTGCGTGAGGCGCTGGCAATTTTTAGAGTGTATACTGTAAAACTGTGCTTCTTTCTTGAAGTAAAATAGCCATGATCACATGCATTTCCGGAAATTGCCGTTTAAATAGCGGAAAAACACGGGCATTACATCTTTAACTTGAAATTTAGGGCACTCTGTTGAACTGTGTGAGGCAAAAGCTGCCGTTGTCAAATTGTTTTTTCTATTTTGATTATATTTCTGCAAAATGTTTCCCTAATAAGTATAGGTAGGTCATATATTATAGAGCCTAATTAGAAATCTAACTTATTATTTTCAATATAGTTATGAATAGGCCAAGATAAATGCGAAAGTGCGAAATGTTTAAATGCAATGTATTTTCACACTGTCTTATCTCATGAATGCAAAATAAATGTTATATGCCTTACGTTTTTAATCTATATAATTATAGGATTTAAGGCTTTGCATGGTGGGAAATAGTAATTAGGAAAGTTTTCGGAAGCACCATGTAACAAATCTCTAAAGTAGAGGTGTTGGCTCTGAGAAGAGCCGGTTTTGTTCTCAACGTTTCGGCAAGTATGCTCTGGCCGTCGTCAGGAGAATGGAGAGATGTGGAGAGTGGTGTCTTATATACACTGCTGGAGGATCCTGTTGGAGGCTGAACTGCTGTGATTAGTGCTCGCTGGTGTGTTGCGTGCTGGAACTCTTGTGATTGGTGCTCGCTGGGGTGTGTTGTCTGTGTGAGCCTGGTGCACAGGCATAGCATACACTATGTGGACTTCAGAACAAAGAATGTCCACACAGTGTAGAACTCTGTGCACTATGTGGACTTACACACGTCCACACAGTGTTTTTGGACTTTGGAAAAGTACGAATATCTCTGAAATTAGTGATTTGTCTAGGCAGGTTCTTTGACTTAAATCGAAGGATATTATTAAAAGGGAAAAATAGAACGAAAACCGCTCTCAAAACACTCTTCTGTGTGAAATGGGAACGATTTTAAGAAATTCCTGTACAGGAAAACAAAGGAATGTCCACATAGTGATAGCAACAATGGTCTGTGTGTTCAGTGGAGTGTGTCAGTGCTGTGTTGGTGGTGGTGATGCCTGGTTCTGCTGAAGTGTTGTCTGCCAGATGCTGCTGATGTTGTATCCTATGTCTTGTGGTACTGTGTGATGTTTCTTGATTTCAATGGCTTCACGGATGCGTCGGTGATACCAATTCTTGACTGGTGCGATGAGTGCGGTGTTCTCCCATTGGATGGTGTGATTGTTGTTGTACGCGTGTTTGATGATTGCTGACTTGTCTATTTCAAATTTCCTGCCATGTGCTTTGTGTTCCTTGAGTCTTGTTTGAAGGTCCCTGCCAGTCTCTCCGATGTAAACTTTACCGCATTCACAGGGGATGCGGTAAACACCAGATCTACTGGCAGGGTCGAGTTTGTCCTATGTGTCTGGAGCTGGGATTGGAGTTTCATTGAAGAGGTGTGATATACTTGGATGTCTGCTTTTTTCAGGATTTTCTGGATCTTGTGTGATGTGTGGCCGATGTATGGGAGGATAGCGATGGAGTTGTCTAATGTTGGTTCTTGGTCGTTTCTGGTTTGTGGTTGCTTGGTGGAGTTTGTGGTGATCTTGTAGCCGTTGAACTTGAGGACTTGCTTGACATGCTTGAGTTCTTCTTGTAGATGTTGGGTGTCACAGATGTTGTATGCCCGTTGTACTAGTGTACGTTGTATTGAAGACTTGACTGATGGTGGATGAAAAGATCTGGCATTCAGGTAGCGGTCAGTGTGGGTGGGCTTTCTGTAAACGGCGTGTCCCAGGGTGCCGTCTGTTTGTCTTGTGATGTTTACATCAAGGAATGGGAGGGAGTTTTTCGATTTCCATGGTGAAAGAGATGTCCGGGTGCTGGTTGTTGAGGTGGTGAAGAAAATCTTGTAACTTGTCCATTCCATGTGGCCATATTATGAAAGTGTCGTCCAAGTAGCGGAGCAATAGTGTTGGTTTGTGAGTTGCAGATAGCAGAGCTGTTTTTTCGAAGTCTTCCATGAATAGGTTGGCTAAAACCGGAGAAAGGGGAGATCCCATGGGGCACCCGCAACCTGCTTGTAGAAGTTTTCCCGCCATTTGAAACTTGTGGATGAGGTGCATGTGTTGATGAGATCTTGGATTTGGTCAGGTGAGAGGTTGGTTCGTTCTGGAAGGGTCGAGTCTTCTTGGAGTCGTTGTTTGGCTATGAGGCTGGCTTCATTTGTGGGGACATTGGTGAACAGTGACTCGACATCAAAGCTCACCAACGTGTCAGTTGGCTGGATGGTGGTTTTCTGGATGATCTTGATGAGATGAGTTGAATTCTTGATGTGGTGTTCTGTCTGGCCAACTAGGGGCGTAGGGATGCCGGTGAGGTGACAGGCTGTGTTGTAAGCTCAGTGATCCCTTAGATGAGATGATAGGACGGAGCGGGTTACCGGGTTTGTGAATCTTGGGCTGGCCGAAGAATCTTGGGCATGTTGAGCTGGATGGGTGGAGAGAACGATATGGTATGGCTGAAGTGCGGTTGAGTGCTAGTAGTTTGCTGGCAAGTCTTATTTCGATAGCTGGGATCGGGTTCTTGTTAACTTTGCAGTATGTGTCTGTGTTGAGGATGTCTTGGATCTTGCTTGTGTATTCTTCTTGGTCCATGAATCTAGCAGGTTCTTTCTCAAAGACCTTTCGAAAGAACCTGCTAGGTTCGAAACGTAAGGCCAACATTATTTATTTGCCATTAATTCTACAGGTCCTTTACGATGGTAAGCAGTTTGCAACAACTAATTATCTATTTACTTCTCTCATGACTTAGCCTCTGCATAAGGCTAAACTTTCACATGTTGGTTGTTTAATTCATTTATTGATTCAAGAAATTAAGCATACCCACAGAAGCGCTTTTTCAAACATTGCCAATTGTGTACCTCCTTCCATTATTAAAATTGTACAAAGAAACTCCTGCCTGTCAAACAGACGATATCAACAAACGATGCTTTAAATATAAACAGGTGTTATTATGGTCTATAATAGTGACCTAAGGGGACGGGGCACGTACCCTTGTCGAGGTCTGTGGCCCTTGGGTGCCCCCATTCAGAAATTTGAAAAATAGGTCCCCATTTGAGGCTGCAGGATAAAGTATTGACATGCCCCTAGAAAATATGGTGCACCCCCTAGTGCCCCCTGATCTATATTATAAGCAAATCTAGTTGAATCTAGTGTACACCGCCATGCGATAAACATGGATATTCAATCTTCACTGTGTACAAAATAGACTTTCCTTTTTATTTGAAGTAAAGCATAAGTACCTGCAAAAACATATACATATAGTAATAATTTCGTATTAAACCTAATTTCGCAGGGTGGATCCCTCGGAAAGGGAACAATGGTAAAAGACCTGTCTGATGTGGACCTGATTGCCTTCATCAACCCACCCTTCTTACAACCCATCGTTACAATTGGGCCGCAAGCCTATAAGGCGAAGCTCTTAACGGTCATCAGAGATCTTGAGACAGCCTTGGTTAAGCTGGAAACTGTGACGGACGTAACGAGTAATGTCTTCTTGGTTAACTTCAAGATTAAAGTTCACCAAAGGACACTGGAGGTTGATCTCCTTCCTACGTCGGACAACTGTGTCGGTCATGGTCGGGGTAGGTTTCTTTATGAAATGCAGGGGATCCATACTTCCCAGGAATTGAGAATGATTTTAAAAGTAGCCTGATGACAGAGATATTGTAAAATCACCCTTGAGCGTGACAGTGGCTGGGATTTTCAGGGGGTCAAAATATTTTTGTTGAAATCAATATGGGGGAGAGACATGGCGGACCCAAACCATAACCGCTGGCGCGGCTGTAGCTATGTTCCTAATCGTGCTCGTCAGTGAACCTACGGCACATGTTAAATGTTTCCTGGTGGTTTCTAGTCATAAAAGAAGACATTATGGCATGATTCGGACTCGTAGGGTTTTACCTTCCATATAATTTCCTCTTGATGTAAAGAACTTGAGCTTGTTTCGTCTGCAAGATTTCTATAATTAAATACTTTCATTGCGCGGACGTAAAGTTTGTGATCATTCCGGGCGGAGCTAAATTTTCTCAAACACGAATTTGGCGGCAAAACCAAATCCCAATATTATCCAATCAGTGTTTGCTAAAACAGTGTCACATAATCTTTGTAAATTAAAACCCAATTCTGGGCCATTGTGTACAAACTGGAAAGGAGTTGATTATAATGCGGGCGTGTTTAAATTTAAAAAAACATTTACAAGTAATCTCAACGACAGTCAACGACCTCAACAAGAAAAACAGACAACAGAAAATGAAAATAAAATTAAGTAAAGCTGCTCCCTGATCAGGGTACACCATGGCAGGGGGATGTCTAAAAATGCTTGTTATATATATTGGTGGCCCTTCAAGCTTACATGCACATGCATACGCAATGTCGTAAAATATAATAGTTAATAAATGGAGTTAATAAACTTTTGGAGGGGAGCTTGAGTCTCCTGAGTCCCCTGAGTCCCCATCCCTTGTACCACTGCACAACTCCTTGCTGAACTCCTCTGTAGACAAGACTTTAGCTCAGATTTTGCTCTCTTTCCCAGCCCCTTCTTTAAAAAAAAGTAATAAAACATCAGCCAGCCCTTTCCTGTCTCATTTGCCTTGCTTGTCAGGAGTGCATGCGTTAAAGAAAGCAACCACCCCAAAAAGGGCAAAAGCAAACAAAAAGAACTAAATGGAAAGGTGGAAGAATGGCGTGAAAATATTGCAATGGGGAACAAATCTGTTTATGCAAGATTACCACGAAAAGAAAACTCACATTCTTGTTTGGTACTTTCATTGGTATAAAATCAAGAAATTTGATAGCGACATGTTTGAAAAGATTCATAACTCACATTTCATAACTCACAGCAACAAAATCATCAGGAAAAATCACTGAAATTTGCCAAGGGCGTATTGGAATAATCTTAAGATGAAATTGATTGCCCATAAACGAAAGC
This sequence comes from Zoroaster sp. YZ-2022, assembly GCA_029582265.1. Lineage (NCBI taxonomy): Eukaryota > Metazoa > Echinodermata > Asteroidea > Forcipulatida > Zoroasteridae > Zoroaster > Zoroaster sp. YZ-2022. Next base: position 1,789,503 of record CM055836.1, on the reverse strand, counting down.
GAAAATAACAAACTTCTACAAATTCATTTGCGCGTCGATAATTGTTAATTTGACTGCATCAATCGCGAAAAGATGCAAAACATCAAATTTCTGGATGAAAGAATTGAAGTCCGTGAATGCCGAAAAACGAAATAGAACTAGCTAAATGCCGTTGTGAATGGCAGGAACGAATTAATGACTGCTTGGAAATTAATCTAAACGCAACAATATAAAAGAGAAACCACTAGTGTGATTGGATCAGTCTAAATGGAGTGAATTTGAATGTTCTTTAACGCAAATTAATAAATAAACATAAAGGTTTTGAAATTGGCTGGGAAAATTTATATTATTATTATTGTTATTGTTGTCATCGACGTCGTCGTTGTCATAACTTCACTGAGTCACCTTATTACTGAATAACCATGCTTTGATAAATATTTCATTTTAAACTATATCCTTTTCCTATTTAAAGGGTAAGGTACAATTCCTTTAAAACAATTGATATTTAAAATTCCTACTAAGTGTATAAAATGCGATTTTACTTTTCTAGCTCACTCCGACATGTTCAAGGCTATGCTGCAGTTACACAGCGACAGCGACAGAGAATTCTACTCTGCGTCCCTTGCTGAACACCAGTTGGAATTCGTCAAGAAACAACCTGGCTACGTCAAGGAGCTCATCCGCTTGGTGAAGTACTGGGCAAATGACTACCTCCCAGAGAAACTCCAGAAGTCCTACCGGCTGGAGTTGATCACCATACACCTGTGGCAGGAAGCTGGGGAACCTATTAGCTTCAGCAAAGCCCAAGGGTTGAAGAACGTCCTGGAAGTTCTGACAAACTTGATGGCGCTGCGGGTGTACAAATGGAATTACATTTATGACGCCAGTCTGGCACAAAAAGCAATGACACAGCTTGGCATGCACAAGTTAGTGAATGATTCAGTATTTTCCTTTTTTAACATTAAATATGTGATAGTTAAGGTAGAAGGTTTGCGGTGACTTCCAATGGTTCTTAAAAATCGGTATGCTTTATGCTGGGGGAGGTATTAACCCAAATTTGTTTAGATTTCCCCCTCAAAATATGTACCAACCTGTAAAAACAAGAAAAAAATACTCAAAAAATCATTTGAGAGCGTTAACCCACTGTACATGCCCCCTGAAGATTTGTTTTTGTGAAACGGCATGGCATCCAGTCTTCTTATGCAGATTACCTGAATACCGTTGATGGGGCACCAGTCTATTTTGTTTAAAACACAGTGATGGGGAAGCAATAAAGAGAACATCACTTCAACAATTAATTTAAAGTAGTTTCTCATGTTTACCTGTTGAAATTTTAGCATACTATTCCATGACAACTTTTCAATTGCCTTATGAAACAAAAATTCTGATTAAAAAATAGCGGGTTTATATGGATTGCAACTGAAGATTTTATTTCAATATTGCATCAAACCTATTTTATCCTGGAATAATATAAAATTGGTACTTGCTTTTAACATTCTTCTAGAAAATAGTATAAATGTAAAATAGTAGTTATTGGCCTCAGTTATGTTTTGAACTCAGCAAGTTCTTTTTCAGAGAAAGAACCTGCTAGGTTCGAGATGTAATGCCCGGTAACTACTATTTTGCATTTATATACTACAGGTCCTTTAGGTTGGTAAGCAGTTTGCAACAGCCAATTATCTATTTATAAAATATTACAAAAATATATTTATACACCCAACTAACAAAAACAATATATTTCATGGCTTAGCAGGGATTTTGGATTGTATAATGCCAAAATGTATTTCTGTAAATGATACAGTAAATCTAATCGGCCCTTATATGGCAAAACAGCCTAACTCGAAAAATGACATTTTGAGAAAATTGAGTTTAAAGTTTGAACACGTGCCTTTTTGGACACTTGACTCTGTTGGAATTGGAATAAAGCATGAACATGGAGATCATTTTAGTCTACATTCCTGCAAATTTTGGGCACAAATCCTTGGATCGTTTTTGTAATATGATAAATTTCATGCACTTACATTCTTTTGCTGAATATTTAACCAAATCATATTTCTAATACTTTCATGGCAAAACAGTGTATCTCAAGTTACATTTAATTTCCATTATACGGTATTTATGGCAAAACGGTATCTTGAGTTATAGGTTTTTATACCATTACATTGTTATGGTAAAACGATGTATCTTCAGTTAATGATTTTAATTCCGTTACATATTTATGGCAAAACGATGTATCTCTAGTTGTGGATTTTATTTCAACTACATTTTTATTGTAATACGTTTGAGTTAAAACATTTCCTTTTGTGAAACAATACAATAAACAACAATTGTAGTGGTTTACTTAACACAATTCATGATATTACATAAAGGAGAATGATCATTGGAACAAATCATTTCAAAATATATCATTTATACATCATTAAGGAGATGGGTATAATGATGTTGATGATTTTGTGGATGGTGGGATGGACGGATGATGATGGTGATGATGACAAGGCTTTATGTGCACGGCACCGCACTGTGGTTTTCGGATACAGCACGAAGTGACTGTGTGTGATTTTCGGATATAGCGCGAAGTGACACATGGCAGTGTCGGCTGCGAAATTAACACCAATTGAGGATCCTATTGCACAGTGGTAACAGGAAGGATTCCGAAAATGCGTGGTGCGTCAATTGGGAAAATGTGTAGGCTTTTCGTTAATATTCGTTTCGTCGTCTGCGTTTTAGTTCGAAAAATACCTCGAAAAAAACATCATTCCGGTGGTAGAAAAAAATGGCATCAAGTTGATTTGGATGCTTCATAGTTTGAAGAATAATTCATTAAATTTTCAAAGATTGTACACGAAGTTGCATATGGGGACTTTTTAAAGAAAAATCTAAATGCGTTTCCACTATTTTCTCGTTAAAAACACAATGAAATTATCTGCAAAATTTATACGTTGGTTTCTGTACATATTTCTTGACTTCTTGATCGTGAAGTACAGATGTATATACATTCATTATAATAATTTTAGAATGGGAAGAATAACTGACATAACCGGAATGAAGAATTTACTCTGTCATGTCGAAGTCCACATCAACCGAATGTATTCAAAGCAAATTTGATAATTGGAACTCCCAGCGCTGGTGACTCTAGCGATGAATCCTCCTGTCCCCGTTCCCAACTTCCTCCATTGTCTTACGGTTTCTGGTGGATACAATCAGCTGTATAACCAAAAAGGGCTTGACCCTTTCACGAGACGAACATGAGTTGCTTGTTATCCTGAATCCCTATCCCTCCCCCGATCGACAATTAAGCTGAATGGAAATAGATGAATTGGTTTTCCCATCCCTGTTAAAAATGCACGAAAAAGAAACAACATTCTGCTCATATAAAACATGCCAAACACCGCCACCGCCCCACCTGAAGCCTTCATCACCCCATTAACAACCCCATTTAAACCCCAAAGGTCCACTACTCAACCTCCCGGCCAAAGCTAAAATCTACTTCAGATATTGTAGTTCGAAAGGTAGGCCTATTATACGGGAGATATCCTGAGAGTGCCGTCCACTAGTGGGACACTCTGCTGTGTTTGACGGCACGGCCTGTGTCACAATCACGCTGGTTGGAAATTCACGGAAAACTTCACCGGAGACCGTCCCATATTATAGCGATGTCCAATGAATACTGTGGTATGATTTATTTTGAAACAAATCAGATAATTATTGAATATGTTTGATATATTATTCTTTTAAAAAACTTACAGACAAGAGATAGTAGTAACAATGGTAAAATCTGTTTTACTATTTTACAAAATTGAGGCTCGAGGATAGTTGTGTAGTTATTTGTTCTCAAAACAATTATCATATTTATAATCGAAGAAGGCCCTTATGCACAATCTATCTAAATCAAATGTTGCCTGGAGCAGAATACATTTAAGTTAATTACGCATTAGTTAATAAAGTTTTACCCATGATCATTATTTACGCGATTTCATTACATAACGTTGCACATGTGAGAGTGATTCGGCGGCCCAATTGATAGCATGTTGGGTTTCAGCTGCAGGGTGAAAGAGCATCAGTTCGGAATCCCGCAGTTGTCTTTTGTGGACCTCCGTTTTCTCTTTGCGTAATTACCATTCATAAATTTCAATATATTAAATTGAACGCAACACGAATCGGTCGCGTAAGTCACTAGTGCACTGGTTTGATCAATCGCAAACAGTTCCACTTTTATGGAATCCTGCTCGTGACCTTTTTTATTTTGATTTGTTTGACCAATGGTTGTTGTCTTCATTGAATCTCCAATCATTCCTATTAAATATAATAAGATGAAGCAACAGTTTAATGGTTAAGGCGCAAGACCTTGGTACAGCTGACTCTGGTTCCAACAGTGTCATGACGCTTTTCTTTTTAATTTTCAATGGTTACAATCACGATTTATTTAAGCAATTTAAATACAACACCAGATTCCAACAACATAATTGGCGCAAACCGTTAGTACACTGGTTTGATATATTAAAAAACAAATTAAGCAATCACATTTATTTATAAGTAGTATTAACTTCGTCACCATTTCACCCAGAGGATTGGTGGCGCAATCTACTGCGTGGCGCAATCCCACTGCGTGGCGCAATCTACTGGTGGCGCAATCTACTGCGGTCCAGGCGAACCGGGTTAAAAAAGAACCGAGTTCGAAACCCAGTGGCGCCATTTCTTTAATTTTAAATAATTACGCAATCCTGTTTTATTTATACTAGTATTAAATTCAATTACATGTACCAAGAGGAATCTTGGCGCAATCCATTACTGGGTTTCGGTGCAGGAGACCTGGGATCGAAACACAGTGGCAACAATGTTTTAGTTTTGAATGATTACGCAATCAAGATTTATTTAAGTAGTTTTAAATCAACTCCAGATACAAACAGGATAGTTGGTGCAAGCCCCGGTAGTACACTGGAAAGTTCAATCAGTACATTTCTAGGCTGGTACGTCTGGCAGTTCGAACCCTATTAGAAAGTTCTTGTGTTTTATTTTGACCAATGCTTATTTTGTAATAAATCTCCAATCATTCACATTCCATGGCAGATAACCAACGGTCTAATGTTAAGGCGCCAAAGTTTGGGACAAGCGAATCCCAGCACTGGTCTGCCGCATTTGTTTCCATTTTAAGTGGTTTTGCTGTCACGGTTTAAATTAAATTCAACTCTAAATCGAATTAAATTCAAACCTAAATATCAAAAGGATTGGTGGAGCAATCCATTAGTATTGAGTTTCAATGCAAGCGACCCGAGTTCGAATCCTACTTGTCCCAATGTTATATTTTAATTAATTACGCAATCACGTTTTATTTATAGTAGTATTAAATTCATACACATATACCAAGAGGAATCGTGGCGCAATTCAGTGGTACTGGGTTTCGGTGCAAGACTGGGTTCGACCCAATGGCCACAGTGTTTTCGTTTTGAATGATTGCGCAATCACGTTTTATTTATAAGTAGTATTAAATTCAACGCCATTTAAACAGAGGATTAGTGGCGCAATCTGTTGGCACTGTGTTGCAGTTCAGGCGAACGGTTCCCGGCACCGGGTTCAAACACTTTGGCGCCATTATTTTAGTATTAAATAATTACGCAATCACGTTTTATTTATAAGTAGTATTGAATTCAACTTCACGTAAACAAGAGCAATCATAGCGCAATCCAGTGTTACTGGGTTTCGGCACAGGACAACTGGGTTCGAAGCAAGTGCCACAATGTTTCGTTTTGAATGATTACGCAATCACGTTTTATTTATCAGTAGTATTAAATTCGTCATTTACCTAAAGGATTGGTAGCTCAATCTGTGACCGCTGTGCTACGGTCCAGGCGAACCGAGTTCGAAACACTTTGGCGCCATTGCTTAGTTTAAATAATTACGCAATCATCACGTTTTATTTATAAGTAGTATTGAATTGAACTGCACATACCAAGAGGAATCTTGGCGCAATCCAGTGGTACTGGGTTTCGGTGCAGGAGACCTGGGTTCGAAACCCAGTGGCCAATGTTTTTAGTTTTGAATGATTACGCAATCAAGATTTATTTAAGAAGTTTTAAATTCAACTCCAAATACCAACAGGATAAATGGCGCAAGCCGTTGGTCACTGGTCTGTCAATTGCGGCAGTTCCAGGCTGGTACGTCCGGGTTCGAATCCTCCTGAAACACAGAGACATGGCGGCTGCTGGCTGCAGCAATGGCTTGGGGGACCGCCATGTCTCCCCTGAAGGTTTAGAGCGTGGAGGAAATGTACGGACGGGGGAGAAAGGAGGGACCGGGAGTGTAGTGACCTCCCAGAAGGGTGCTAAGGTGATCACCATGCCGGGTCGCCCGGACTTTGAGTCATCCTAATACCTGGTCGACACTCTGACTAACTCTCCGCACTTTTTTACAATATATATATATATATATATATACAATAATTTATGTTATTATTTTGAGAGAGGTGCAGATTCCCCCTGCCCCATTTTTCAAAATGCTTGATATTTGCTGGAGAGACGTAACAAATGCCTAGAACCCATTTTTCGTAATTTGAGTCGCCTATCATTCCAACTTTTTAAGAAAATCAATATTTTATGAAAAATATGGGTAAAATTACGAAATTTTAAACTAGTCCAAATAGGCTGTAACTCGGTAGCTGTATTCTACAGACACAGAGGTTCATTCTGTGTAAATTTGAAGCGAATCGGAGACATTTTTTTTTTCGAGGTGAAAAAAACGACAATGCTTACCCCTTGTCGTTTTTTCCAGATTTGGCCTGTTTGGACAAGTTTAAAATTTTGAAATTTTACCTATATTTGTTCATAAAATATTGATTTTCTTAAAAAGTTGGAAAGATAGGCGTCTCAAATTACCACAAATGTGTTCTAGGCACTCTGTTACGTCTCTCCAGCAAGTATTAATCATTTTGAAAAAATGTCATTTTTAGGACAAATTTGGAAAAAACGACAAGTGGTAAGCATTGTCGTTTTTTTCACCTCGAAAATTTTTTTTTCTCTGATTTGCTTCAAAATTACACAGAATGAACCAATGTGTCTGCAGAATACAGCCACCAAGTTACAGCCTGTTTGGACAAGTTTAAAATTTTGAAATTTTACCTATATTTGTTCATAAAATATTGATTTTCTTAATAAAAAGTTGGAAAGATAGGCGTCTCAAATTACCACAAATGTGTTCTAGGCACTCTGTTACGTCTCTCCAGCAAGTATTAATCATTTTGAAAAAATGTCATTTTTAGGCCAAATTTGGAAAAAAACGACAAAGGGTAAGCATTGTCGTTTTTTTCACCTCGAAAAAAAATTGTCTCCGATTTGCTTCAAAATTACACAGAATGAACCAATGTGTCTGCAGAATACAGCCACCAAGTTACAGCCTCTTTGGACAAGTTTAAAATTTTGAAATTTTACCTATATTTGTTCATAAAATATTGATTTTCTTAAAAAGTTGGAAAGATAAGCGACTCAAATTATCACAAATGTGTTCTAGGCACTCTGTTACGTCTCTCCAGCAAGTATTAATCATTTTGAAAAAATGTCATTTTTAGGCCAAATTTGGAAAAACGACAAGGGGTAAGCATTGTCGTTTTTTTTCACCTCGAATTAAAATTGTCTCCGATTTGCTTCAAAATTACACAGAATGAACCAATGTGTCTGCAGAATACAGCCACCAAGTTACAGCCTGTTTGGACAAGTTAGAAATTTTACCTATATTTGTTCATAAAATATTGATTTTCTTAAAAAGTTGGAAAGATAGGCGTCTCAAATTACCAAATGTGTCTAGGCACTCTATTTACGTCTCTCCAGCAAGTATTAATCATTTTGAAAAATGTCATTTTTAGTAAATTTGGAAAAACGACAAAGGGTAAGCATTGTCGTTTTTTTCACCTCGAAAAAATGTCTCCGATTTGCTTCAAAATTACACAGAATGAACTAATGTGTCTGCAGAATACAGCCACCAAAGTTACAGCCTGTTTGGACAAGTTTAAAATTTTGAAATTTTACCTATATTTGTTCATAAATATTGATTTTCTTAAAAAGTTGGAAGATAAGCGACTCAAATTACCACAAATGTGTTCTAGGCACCTGTTACGTCTCTCCAGCAAGTTATTAATCATTTTGAAAAAATGTCTCATTTTAGGCAAATTTGGAAAAACGACAAGGGTAAGCATTGTCGTTTTTCTCACCCTCGAAAAAATGTCTCCGATTTGCTTCAAAATTACACAGAATGAACCAATGTGTCTGCAGAATACAGCCACCAAGTTACAGCCTGTTTGGACAAGTTTAAAATTTTGAAATTTTACCTATATTTGTTCATAAAATATTGATTTTCTTAAAAAGTTGGAAAGATAGGCGACTCAAATTACCACAAATGTGTTCTATATATATATATATATATATATATATATACTTGTAGTAAAACTAGTGGAACGCTGGTAGTTGTAACTCCGAGTTTCACGCTGTCTATGTGGCATTGAGCACTCTACTTCAAGATAGACCGCTACATTTACGCATACGCATACGCATACGCATACGCATACGCATACGCATACGCATACGCATACGCATACTCCTACGCATACTCCTACGCATACTCCTACGCATACGCATGCGCATACTCCTACGCATACTCCTACGCATACTCCTACGCATACGCATACGCATACGCATACGCATACGCATACTCCTACGCATACGCATACGCATACGCATACGCATACGCATACGCCTACGCCTACGCATACGCATACGCATACGCATACGCATACGCATACGCATACGCATACGCATACGCACACGCACACGCACACGCATACGCATACGCATACGCATACGCATACGCATACGCATACGCATACGCATACGCATACGCCGCATACATACGCATACGCTACGCATACACATACACATACGCATACGCATACGCATACGAATACGGGCCGCATACATACGCATACGCATACGCATACGCATACGCACACGCACACGCATACGCATACGCATACGCATACGCATACGCATACGCATACGCATACGCATACGCATACGCATACGCATACGCATACGCATACGCATACGCATACGCATACGCATACGCATACGCATACGCATACGGTAAAAAAGTCCGGAGAGTTAGTCAGAGTGTCGACCAGGTATTAGGATGACTCAAAGTCCGGGACACCCCGGCATGGTGATCACCTTAGCACCCTTCTGGGAGGTCGCTACCCTCCCGGTCCCTCCTTTTCTCCCCCGTCCGTACATTTCCTCCACGCTCTAACCTTCAGGGGAGAGACATGGCGGTCCCAAACTGCCGCAGCCAGCAGCTGCCATGTCTCTGTGTTTCAGGAGCAGGATTCGAACCCGGACGTACCAGCCTGGAACTGCCGCAATTGACAGACCAGTGGACTAACGGCTTGCGCCATTTATCCTGTTGGTATTTGGAGTTGAATTTAAAACTACTTAAATAAATCTTGATTGCGTAATCATTCAAAACCTAAAACATTGTTGTCACTGGTTTCAGACGGGTCTCCTGCACCGAAACCCAGTACCACTGGATTGCGCCAAGATTCCTCTTGGTATGTGCAGTTGAATTCAATACTACTTATAAATAAAACGTGATTGCGTAATTATTTAAAACTAAAGCAATGGCGCTAAAAGTGTTTTGAACTTCGGTTCGCCTGGACCGCAGCACAGCGGTCACAGATTGCGCTACCAATCCTCTTGGTAAATGGCGAATTTAATACTACTGATAAATAAAACGTGATTGCGTAATCATTCAAAACGAAAACATTGTCGCCACTTGGTTTCGAACCCAGTTCTCCTGTACCGAAACCCAGTACCACTGCATTGCGCCAAGATTCCTCTTGTTTCGTGTAGTTGAATTTAATACTACTTATAAATACAACGTGATTGCGTAATTATTTAAAACTAAAGTAATGGCGCAAATTGTTTCGAACCCGGTGCTTTTTCGAACGGTTTGCCTGGACCTGTAACACAGTGCCAAGAGATTGCGCCACCAATCCTCTTGGTATGTGCAGTTGAATTCAATACTACTTATAAATAAACGTGATTGCGTAATTATTTAAAACTAAAGCAATGGCGCTAAAGTGTTTTGAACCCGGTTCGCCTGGACCGCAGCACAAAGCGGTCACAGATTGCGCTACCAATCCTCTTGGTAAATGGCGAATTTAATACTACTGATAAATAAAACGTGATTGCGTAATCATTCAAAACGAAAACACTGTCGCCACTGGGTTTCGAACCCAGGTCTCTTGCACCGAAACCCAGCACCACTGGATTGCGCCACGATTCCTCTTGGTATATGTGTATGAATTTAATACTACTTATAAATAAAACGTGATTGCGTAATTAATTAAAAATATAACATTGGGACAAGTAGGATTCGAACTCGGGTCGCTCGCATCGAAACTCAATACTAATTGATTGCTCCACCAATCCTTTTGATATTTAGGTCTGAATTTAATTCGATTTAATTGAATTTAATTCTAAACCGTGACAGAAAAACCACTTAAAATGGAAAAGAAATACGGCAGACCAGTGCTGGGATTCGCTTGTACCAAAGTTTGTGGCCTTAACATTAGACCGTTGGTTCATCTGGGTTTCGAACCCAGATCTCCAGCACCGAAACCCCAGGAACTCTGGATTGCGCCACCAATCCTTTTAATGTTTGGAGTTGAATTTTAAATTACTTAAAATAAATCATAATTGCGTAACCAATTAAAATGGAAAAAGAAATTGTCATTTCACTGCTGGGATTTGCACCAGGGTCGACTGTACCTATGTCTGGGTGCTTACCCATTAGACTGTTGCTTCATCTGTTAATTAGCAGGAATGCTTTTAGATTAATCGCAGCAATAAACATTGGTCAAAAAATTAAGTTTTAGGAGAAGGATTTGAACCCGAACGTATAGGATAGATTCTTCTGAACAGGTTTACTCTGAAACAGTAATTAAAAAATATATCAATTACATAAATTAGCAGATAATTAATAAGGGCCAAATTGATTTAAATTAATCATTTAAATTAGTTAATTTTAATTACATAAAATTGTGATTGAGTCCATTCCAGGTTCCCTGCCCCGAAACCCAGCGACACCTTCTTGATTATGTATTATGCCACTACGCTTTAATAACAACACCAACAACAACAACAACAACAACAATAATAATAATAAATAACTTGGCGAGCAGAGAAGCTTTGTCGGAGGAAGATGTTAGAATTTCTGGTCTATTGTCAAGAGTTGGAATTGGAGACTTTCCACGGTTTAAAACCTCGTTAGTAATTCTCCAAAATTATTTAGAAACCAAGAGATTTTGAACAATGAATGTATGCACATCCAGTGAGATGTAGACCATTTTGTCGTATGCTTAGACACTGCACAAGTGGCGGTTGGGTTCGACATTCTTTCCAAACTGACTTGATGTGAATTTGTATCAAATACCATTCAATGGAATACACTTATCAAGGTTTGGCCATAGTCCCCGCCCACCCTTATCCTTGCTGGAAATCTCGGTCATGCCATCTATATAAAAGCCAAGCACCTGACCGACATAGTTACAATTGTCATATAGGCCAGAAAGATGGGGCTATAATTAGAGATGGCCAATCTTATGTTTACTTTTACGACAGCTTACTTTTACTTATACGACAGCGCTAGTGTGATTGACATAATTTTGGCCAATACTGAGATGATTTTGTCCATTGCAAAAGGCGACAGAAATTTTTAAATTAAATGAAAGACATTTTGTTTTACCCCAGTGAGGCTTTTTGTGAATGCAAGACCTAGGGTCAAATAAAATGCTTACAATATTTACCAGTTCAGATAATAAGATGTGTATTATTTAGTTCAATTATGACATTACCTTTCTAACATGGAAATGGATCGATTATCAACACCTGCTTGAAGCATCTTCTTAATATTTCAACCCACATAACTGAATATTTCACAAGTTGGTTTATTACCATTGTACTTGATCTTAATAGATGTACACAATTATATATTTTTTACAAATATGTAGTCTTCTAGGGGTTTAAAGGGAAGGTACAACATTGGTAATTATCAAATTTTAAAATGGATGAATTATTTAAAGATTTACTTGATGTGAGTATGGTTCTGGCATCAAGCACCCTGGAGAAAGTATTGTCTGAAGTGTATTTATCTTAGAGAAAACACAAGTGACGTGTTTCATGTTTCTTTTCTTTTTTTTCTTTCTGAAAAACATGGGGACCTGGTGGGATGAAAGTTTCACAAGTTAGTTGTATGATTTCTTGAAACCCAGAGGTTAGATAAACACATATATATTCAAATACCAATGTTGTACATTTCGTTTAAATGAAACAAGGAATAAATAAACATGTTGGGAGTTACAGAATAATGTGTCGTTCATGTATTAACCCTTGAGTATTTTTACTAGAAAGTATCCTGAATCCACCAAAATCCACCAATTTTGTCACACACAAAATGCTGGTGTCCTGAATCCATCAGAATCTGCCAGTGTAGATATTGGACATATCCTGAATCTTGCCAAAACCCACCACAACATTTTGGTGATTTTGGCGGATTCAGGATACCATCTCACATGAAAATTTGTATAGTATGTTGCTGCATAGAATCCATCAAAATCTAACATATACAGTACATGTAACTATAATCCATCAACCAACATGACCAAGCAGTTCAAAACTATTGAAATCCTGAATCCATCAAATCCGCCACATGCTCAATGGAGGTATCCTGAATCCGCCAAAATCTTCCAATACAGGGGATGGATTTTGATGGATTCAGGGTGGTTAGGGTTAATGTGCAATTTTATGAAGGTTCTGTTTTGACAGTTTATTGTACACGCATTTCCTTTCTAAGGTAATTAAGAAACTGAAATAAACATTCAGAAAAGATGTCAAAAGATAACTGTGATTGCACATGAATTGCTTACATTTTTATTACAGTTATGATTTTGATAATGTTATACCATTTGAGAATGATCTTGATTAAGATATAATTTTTTAAACTGTAAAATAAATGTTAAAGTTGTTCCAAAATAACTAACACTGCTTCGTAGAAAAGAGAAATTAAGTAATTCTTAATAGTTTAACCCTTGGCCCAGTCAGCACGGCACCCACAGACACTCACTTGGTATTTTTGATTGCATTGCCAATAGGTCAAACGACAGAGTCACACAGAGCTGTGTATGTACACTGTACTTGGTTTGGTTTGACCTCCTTGGAGTGCACTGCACAAAGTCAATGGGTTAAGAGAGACATACAAATTTTGAGTGTCTTTGAGTGTTAAACCTATAGGAGGGTTAATGCAGTAAAAGAAACAAAGAAAACTTCACTCTGCAAATCAAAGTATGTACAGTCTTGGATATGGGTAATGCAGGTCATTCATAGGTTTTAGAGGAGAACAGGGTGATGAAAGAGTTTCAGGTTTCAACAAATGACCAAAAATACTTTTATCAAATGTCGGCCATCTTGGTTCTGTATACACAATTCTATGAGGGTCATAGTGAGGCTCATGTCAAACATAGGCTGGTGCTTGACCTGCTCCACAGTGAGTATAACAATGTCTGTTTGGGTACTAGACTAGGCTCTCTGTGCAGTGGCTACCAACAAGAAAACATTCTGTATCATAATCATAATGGCATCATCACCCTAGCACCCCCACTCAAACAATTAATTTGGATACTTTGATTCAGCAAACCAAACATTTTGACCATTCCATCTGAAATTAGCCTCTTTTAAAAAAAATAATTGCCAGGTGAGTGCTGTTTTTACGAACAAGTGGTCACAAAAATTGTTCACAACAGTGGTGATGTGATGAAGTGATTCATAGTTCAAATGCCAAAACAAAAATAGGAGCTAAAATCATATTTGATTTCACCATATGTTTATTATTATGTTGTTATAGCATACTGAATATATTGCAAAAATCATCAAAAATAAATGCCCCTCCATCATAAGCTGCTGTTCAATAATAGTACAGTTTTAGAGTTTCAATATGATCAAGCTAATACAAACATTATACATTTTACATTTAATTGATTTTATAATGTTTTGGTATTAATTAACTCCATATAAATTAACTTCCCCTGTTCTCCTGAGGACGATCAGAGCATACTGATCGAAACGTCGAGATATAACCTCAGTTCTTTCCAGAAATAAATAATACTAAATAGAGAATATCACATGGTGTCACCGCAATTAGTCTTACTTAACATCCCCATACTTATACCTACTAATAGTGATGAGTTACCCTTATAAGAAGTCATCGTCAAACAAGGGAGATAAAAAATAAGTTGTTAAAATCTAAGGAAACTATTTTATTTAAATGTAGGCTTTACTAAGTTTTAAGTAACATATATCAGGGATTAACCCTAACCTCCAGGGTATTTTGGCTAGAAACCCTGCCAGACGCAACAGAGTGCATCGTTTATCAAAGTGACTTGGCTGCCTAGTGCAAGAATATCCTTCTGTTATCTAATCTCAATTCCTAACTGCCTCATAGTCTGTGGTAACCAAAAGCAGCTGAATACAACCTGGCATTGTTTAATGGGACCAGCTCTCAATAGAAACAGGCTTGGCTGTTTATATGCACTGGTGTTGACAGCTGAATCCATCAAAGTGCATCAGACTTTTCCAGCTGATGCACCTCTGCTGCGTCTGGCAGGGTTAGGTTAAAGCTGAATAAACAAATTATCAAAAGAAAATTACAGGTAAATTTGCTCAGCAATCTTATTGCTACATAATTTTAAACAAGTTAACGATAAAAAATATCACATAATATGCATGGAGTTTGGTAGGTATCCTTTTTTTAAAGTAAATGTATTTTCTTTTTTCAGTTTTCCAGTATTTTCAGTTTTCGACTGGCATCTGCTGCCACGAGAGGTTTCATGGGGCAGTATGTTTAACAACACCCATCATGACTATAATCACTTGAAAACTTCCAGAATAGGGCGTATTCACATGTTGTCACATGTGTTGCCTTTTCCCATTCCACATTCGCCAAATTTTGGTATTATTCGGAAAGTTTGGAAATTAACCATACATGTATTTCACAACTGTTATTAATTCAAAACAAATAACCTTTTGTGAGAAAATTCACAATTTTCCTTGAAAACAAGTAGCCAATTAGTTTTGACCCGACTCCCCAATGAAAAATGTCTGACAAAGCCAGAGAGAAGTATGCTTAATAAGCTTATAGGGCTTAATGCGGGTATTTTACGCACATGCAAGCTACTCAATAAATCTGACTGGTTAACTGGGATTTTGGTTGGCTAATTGAGACCACATGATCATTTAAATAATAAGTAAAGAGTGTTTGCGGTGACACCATGTAGACATTCTCTTTGAGTAGTAAATAGTTCTGAAAAGAACCGACTGGTTACAACTCAATGTTTCGATCAGTATGCTCTGATTCTCCTGAAGACGATCAGAGAATACTGACCGTAAACAGCCTTTACTTTATCCTTTTCACCATGCAAAGTTACAAGTCTTACTTACATTTACAAGTCTTACTTACATATTACACTAGTAATTACCTGGTTAGAAGATAACCACTTAATTATCTGAAAGCTAACTCGATGTGAAGTTGGTAAAGGTGACAATCAACCTGACAAATTATTCTCATTACAGAGGAAAATGTATGCAAAATTACATAAATTTGTTAAATTGAAACTTTTCTGTTCTAAGTGTATTCTGTCAAAGTTGTGAATGCTTTTCACACTTTACATGACGCAGATTCTACATTGAGCTGAAACTCATTATTGATTGGTTATTGTATCTCTTGTTTCAAAGAAATTAAGCAAATAATTATGGAGAAGAAGTTTTGCCAACATTTCCAATGCTGTACCCTGCATATAACCATAAATGTTCGTATGTTTTCAAGTCATAACTTTAAGGAATAAAAAAATTCACCTTCAACTTTGAGTCAGAAGTATAAATCTAGCATATTTGACAGAGCATTTTATTCTCTTTAATGCAAATTATACAATAATAGTATATGTGCAGCGTGTTATAGAGTGATATTTCTATATATATTAACAGATTTTACACAGATATAGGATAACTGTTAAACAGTGAATTTATCTACCTCGCCAACATCAGTAATCGTTGATCGTTGATTGTATACTGAATCTTGCATTTGAGTCGAACTTTCTCCCTGTGGATCAAAGCAAAAAGAAATTCCAAATGAGTTTATCTCAACAGATTTGGATTCATACCTTAAAAGGACAGTATCGTCACGATCAGAACAGACTTTCAACAGGGCATGGAATAGGTGTTCTAGTTTAAGATGAATACTTTGACTGAAAATTACTGTCTCATTTATGCAGCAGCAACGGTAATGATAACCTTATCATCCCCTTATCAGGGTGGTAAAAATGACAGTGAAACCAATCAAAGATGCCCCAGTGTGCACAGTCAACACAGTCAGTTGAATGGTTTTCATCACTATAGCTACTTGCCACTAAAGTTCAGCTATTATAGGAGGGTTAATTTGATAACCTGATATTTACCAATGCTGTACCTTCCCTTTAAAACAGCTAATCTACACTGTACCTCAAGCATTTCTCAATATTACCTACCTTCTGTGTGTTTGCTATGAGCATGACTTGAGTAATTGCTGCTGGGGTAGAATGGAATTAAAAGCTGGCTGGTGGTCCGTAGCTGATGGTGGCTGCAGATTAACTCTCACCATCTGAATAAGAATCACATAAGGAGTAAATGAATCAAGTTTAGACTCTGCAGAGGAAGTTAACAAAATGTTAACCCAGCAAGTTTTAGGCATAACAAAAAAAATTGATTCAAAGTACTAAAATTGAGACCCCTGCACTCCTATTACGTCTCTCCAGCAAGTATTAGCATTTGAAAAAAAAAAAATTAGGCACTTTTGTTTTTGACCTCGAAAAAATTTTTTCTCCAATCTGCTTCTAAATAACATGGATGATAGCCCTGGGTCTGCATAACACACAGCCAACTGATTTATAGCCTTCTTTGGACAAGGATTTAACAACGACACACTGTAATAAAAGTGAAGGTCCAACATTGGTATTTGGGAATGTACCTTCACTTCAACCCTCTGGTATTCAAGAAATAATTTTAAAACTAACCTGTGAAAATTTCATCACAATAAGTGTTCACGTTTGCAAGAAAAATTCTTAAATCTTTTTATTAAAATTTTAGTCTGTGAGCTTGTGGAGTCCATACGCATTTTCGGGTACAATCTTTGAAACTCTCAGGATCTCCTATAAATATGTCAACAAATACAAAGCTGTTTGATGCCATTTTTTTCCTATGCCCCCTATGGCGGCCATATTGAATTTTAAAATGGCCGCCATATTTAGCATATTATGTGCATACTGTATGCATGGAAAAGGTCAAAATATTACGAAACTGATATGGAGCTTAATTTTTCTACATTTATTAACTCTGGTAACACTATGAAATTCTTTCATATGATATTAAAGGTGTTGCAGGCATTTGAAAATTCAAATTTGTCACCATTTAAGGCAGCAGGGTGTGGGTTCGAGCCCCGGTCGTGACACTTTGTGTCCTTGAGCAAGATACTTAACCATAATTGCTTCGTCCTTCGGATGGGACGTTAAGCCGTAGGTCCCGTGTACTAGATTAAGTAATGCACGTAAAAGAACCCAGAACACTTATCGTGGAAGTGTAAGGGGTTTACCCCGGTGTTTCTGGTTCACATTGCAAGCGCCCTTGTTTACAGGTTTCCTCAGGCTTTCGAGCTTACAGTGCTTAAGTGCGCTTTTCTGAGGCATCCCTTGGTTTCATTACCAGAAATGATAAATGAAATAAATGAAATGAAATGAAATATTAGAGATACTTTTTGTATCGTTTCAGTCAACAGGGGCTATCAAGCACTGATCATGAGTTAAAATAATTGTAAATGAATATTACATTTAAAACCATTGACAGATTAGCATACATGTATAGTGGATTGTTTATATTTGTAACAAGGATTAACCAAATAACCAAGGTAAGACTGTACCTTTAAGCATGTTGTTTTGTTATGAAATATATACATATAAATACATATATAAAAAGGAACACAAATCATGACCACTTACACAAGTGCCACTTGACAACCCAACTATCTTATTAATAATATAATACAAATATATAAGTATATGTTATTTATAACTAAATTATCTACCAACTATGGCATAACGGAAATTTACGAAAAGAGCAAAACGTTCACAATCAAAACAGAAAATGAAACAATTTTCACTTGAACGCTCGACTAAAACCAAAGAATACAAAAATAGTCTACTGACTACTAGAACAAATAGTCTACTGACTACACTAGTAGAACAAATAGTCTACTGACTACACTAGTAGAACAAAGTGAACAATTCATCACAAACCTTCCAAAGCAAAACTATCTCAAATTGAAAAAAAAAAAATGCTCTGGTAAAGGTTTAAACTTTGTTCCAACTCCTGCTAAACCAACCTGTTCAACTCTTTTGAGGTGAAATTGACGAATAAGAATTGAATTCCTGATACATAACAAACCTTCCAAAACTCATCTGTTCAAACCACCATCCACTTGGAATCCAAAAACTACACAGAGTGCAATACTTGAAACTATTTGAAAGCCACAAAATAAAACTTGCTCACATTCGTCTGAGAGAACTCGGAAAAAGAACATGAAAACCCTGAACTATCAGCCTCAAATATCTGAGGAACAACCTGAAATCGTGATCAAATCATACGATAAAGGGAGAGGCACTGCATTATGAACCGCCTGACTACCTACAGGTTGGATTATTACAAACATCTTGAATCAGAGCAATACACCGAGTTCGATCAAGATATTACACAAGAAACCATCCTTTTAATTCATAATGTCCAAAACCAAAATGCGAAACAACACACTCGACAAACACACACTCAGGCATATCTCGATCCGAGGTCACAGGCATGTCACATTCCAACAGTACTTTCTACCGAGAATTCATAAAACCCCACCAACAGGCACACCCTTTGTTGGAAGATCATTTTCTACTCCCTGTAGTAACCGCATATGTCCGCATATGTCCGCAAAACAGCAGATATACTGAGGAAACTCGAAGGAATAACATTTCCACAAATGTGTCTTAATATCACAAGTATTGATGTTGTTAAAATGTACACAAATATCCGCAATAAACTGAGGCAAAAACTGTGTATGCAATGCCATCGACCAAACCAACTATCCATAGTTTATCAACAATACATCCGCAAATATCTGGAAAGTAATACTCAACAGAAATTGTTTCCAATTTGGAAATAAAATCGGTTGTGCAATTAGCTTAACAGCCAGTCCGAAATTTGTGACATAACATTATACGATCTCGAAAATAAAATAGTACAACAGGCTGATCATATCCAAACATGGTGGCATACTAGACACAAAAAGTGTACACCAAACCTACGGAAACATACCAGTTTCTACACAGAACCCCATCACACCCACCCCATGTGTTCAAAGCATTTATCTACTGAGAAACTCTATGATATGCTAGAAACACCAACAATGAGGAAGATTTCACAGAAATACGTCAAAAATTTCTCACAAAAATTATTAGCTGAGATAAACAACGTAACACATAAAGTGTCACACTGGCTAACTAGCCAAACTGATTCACAAATTTACCAAAAGATAAACAAAACAACGACTTATAATCCGTTCGTAAACCACAAAAGATGTGAAACAAGCAGGAAACAAACATTGGCCACTGATACAACAAAACCAACATACTCTCAGAAATATTTCCAAAACAACCATTTGTTGCATTCAGAAAGGCTCAAAACATTCGGGAGAAACTAACTCACTCCCAGGGACCCCAGGGTCAGTTTGAGATTTCCATGTTACCATATAGAGCATTTTTCTCTACATTTTGATGGAAAAGAAATCCTGAAACGTTGTTGGTAACATTGTTTCACAATAAATTTGGGAGGTCACTTTTGAAAATTGGGTCCAAGTTTAGGGTTTTGCCAGAGCCAGTCACATCTGGCTTTTTTTTGAAAAACCAGATGAAACACTTAATGATCTGCTCTCTTTATTAGAGGAACAAATCACATAAACACAACGAAGGAACCCACTCATACAAAATGGACACATTACAACTGTTTGGAAAACATCAATTATCAAAAATAAGATAGGAGACAATCCGGTTCTAACTTCTATTGAACCAGTACTTGCAACTGATTGCCCGCAATTGATGAGGCATGAAAGCTACAATGTAGCTATTGTATTGCTACAAGGATCTGAAAAAATATCCGTCTCTTCAACATATTTCCCTTTTATGACCAAAAATAGGCCTACCTGTAAACAAAAAGGTCAACTATTCCCACAAAACTATATTGTCAAACTGACAAACAACGGAAATAGTCGTTACGGACCCATATCATCTTGTATGAAAAATACAATTTGAAAACAAATCAACAAAGATGTAGACGATGGTGGTGATGGGGATGTTGATGGGGATGTTGGTGGTGGTGGTGGTAGGCGATGATATGATGGTGACAGTGACGGTGGTGATGACTGGGATGTCGATGATGATGGTACAATTTTGTGAAATAAACATCACAATGTAACAAACAACATAAAAACTTCAACGTCAAAGGATTCTCACACATGACCCTTATATTCATCTCTGTTGACATGCTTCTACAACCGTTTTGCTAAATTCATACTCATCATCATACAGCTGGGGAAAATGGTAACTCATCGTAAGTTTTCAAGTAAAATTTTACACATTTCTTAAAGTTGGACCAATTAATTACAAGTCAAACAACTGGCTAGTCCATAAAAAGACAATTCTTCTTAAGATAAACTGTGTGAGGTTTGAATTGTGCATGTTGTATTACAAGTTTACTGAACAGCAACTTTACAGCAACGATATTGTGCCAGAAAATAGGCAGGAAGATAGTGAAGACAGCCTTCATGAGATACGGTGGACACAGTTTGAGGGAGCTATTTGTTCGGGGTCAAACTTTTGTATACAAATTTAATCAAACCAAATCTCGCCCTTCCATTGTGTCTCAAGAAGGCTAATGACACTTAAAATGTGCGAATTGATTTGAAATGAATATGAAGGTGCATTCCAAAGCAAGCTTGGTTAGTGTGACTCACTTCTATGAGGCGTGTACATTTAAACGGCTTCTGGCAAACTTCAATTTTAAAGCTTAAATTTAAGAATACTTAATTTCTAGATAAAACAAATTGAAAATAATTATTTTCTTTTTAAAGCACTAAATAAAGATTGTGTCAAACATATTCCACTGTTTTTGTAGAGAAGGCTCCATTGCAAGTAACAAGGTTCTTTTGCCAAAAGTCAAAGTAGCAATCGCAAGCATTCAAGTATTCCTACTTTTCTCCTACTTTTTCACCGAGGTCTGCCATAGCCTGCGATTGTATTCAGGAAGTAATAACACTGAAATTGCTGGACGCCACTGCACGAAATTGTAAGTCTGTTAATAGTCTTCAACAGTTTCCAAGTCCTCTGATTTGTCATTTACCAGTAGTTGTTCAAAGAAAGCTGCCTTGTAGCGTGGGATCATGCTGGCAAGTGTCATCAAGTCAGTTTTCTTCAAAGCAGATATGCCCTAGGTCTCTCCATCACTGGAACTGATGCTAGCGGGTCTTCACCATTCTCCATTTTCACTGTCAATTCGCGTGCAGAAACCTTCTTTAGGAATCCTAGCTCCAAGAAGTCTTCCTGATTATGAGATGTCTTGTAGAACATTTGTATGGAGCCACGCCTAAACTGCACGACCTTGATATCCTTGAGAAGTACTGATGTCTTCTTGGCCTGGTGTTCAAATAAGAACATCTGTTTGTGATCGATAGTTGCACACTTTAGCTGCTTGCGTGACTTTTCTATGAGAGCTCGATATAGTCTTGGAAATCATAAACTTCGCTCTTGCTTTTCAACTTGGTGGTGATGGACCCGTGTACACTATCTGCCGCCATGAATGAATGTGGCCAGGTTCTAAGTACTTCAGAGATATACAGGTGATGCCAATGGAAGGATTGTTAGCTATGCGAGGAAATGCTGAAAACAGCGTCCCAGTTTTTGTTTTGGGCACTGCAGTTATCAGCAAAGAGGATTACCTCCTGGATATCTCTGTTGAACCGAAGAAAAGTCAAATATGCACTTGCAACATTGTAGGCTTTCCTCCCGGCTTCTCCCTCGTACCACAGAACAGCCACCGCTGGTGCATCTTTGCCAGGTGAAGCGAAAGTCTCGTTGAAAAGCACAAGTTTTCGGCTGAAGTAATAGTCCTTGGTGGTAATTTTGGCATGCAAATTGTCTTTTGCATGTCTACAGTTGTTACAAGGACTTGGTCATCATTCTTCATCCGCTCTGTGTTCTGCATTGAGAGCTGCCCTTGCTTGGGCAGCTCTGGTTTTGTGGTTCAACATATCCAGAACAAGCGTGGCAGTTACAGGTACTGCAGTTATGGGGGAGGTCATCCGCCGATGCTTGTAGTGGTGGATGCTTGTTCGTGGATGAGGCATGTTTTACACAGGTCATTTTCAGGAGACGAGAATGAAATATTCATAGAGCTGAATACCTTGTAGTAGTATTGAAGGAACATTGGTCTTGCCCAGATGCCTGTTGACTTTCATTGAAGACCTGATGCATTGAACATATTGATAGGTCGGATGGAAGGTACCTCCTGTTGGGAGCATGGTCCCGCCAGTAATGTGAGACCCGGCGGTCGAAAGGAAAAAATATGATCTATTACATGTTTGCGGGTACCCCTCATCAAATTTGTTCTGTGGTACATGTTGACCACGCCTGTCGCCATGCGCACCGACTACAACACCCCATCCTTCCTGACATTTTTCAGAGCAGACTTAACAACCTGGTCGCCATGATACCCGATCGTGTGCAAGAACAAACATTTGCACACTTGTGTTGATCCGAACCGCCACTTTAGAGTACATTCTCTGCGCGACCCTCGGTTTGGTGTTGTGAAGGACCTCTTTTCTTCATCCACGTTGTGCACGAGCCAGTCACGTCTGTGGTCGTAGCTCATGTCCCAAAAGTTCTTGAAAATTTCTTGTCTCTGTTCCTCAGAAAACTTCTCTGAACACTTTCTCCTGCATTTCTGTGTACATGGACGAAGTATATGGTGGTTCTCCTGGTCTCTGGTTTTCTTTTGTTCAACTGATCTGCACCGTTTTTTATCTGTTTAAATATATACAAAGAAATAAAATGTTTTCTGAAAAAAGTAAAACAAATTGCTAGTAATTCAGATTGATTCATTTATATCACTAATGGTCAAGAATTACTAAATAATTTGTGTTTGCGTGGAAGGAGAATTTTACAACAGGGCATTCAAGCGACATCTTTATGTGTCCACAGTAACTGCTATGTGTGAAATATGAATATAAAGTCCTCTCCTTAAAATTGCATAACATCCACAGCAAAAGGATTATTCAACCTCACCTTAGATTTATTTAACCTCTCTCTTGCAGAGCCTCTGGATTGGGTGGAGGCTGATCTACAGCATCTAGTGGAACTTCCTCAGGTTGTTCAGCAATACCTGCATTTGTGATAGATGAAGATTTTATTTTGTATTTTGTCTTGAGTATTATTTAATTACAATTAAAGAAATAGCTGTAACATTAAAATAAAAAGTGTATACCTATAAATAAAAGATGATTACATTACCTTTTTGGCTATCCTCTTCTGGTGCTACTTGTCCAAGAAGTAGGTCTATATCAGACAATAGCAGGCTGCCATCTTTTGTTGGGTGGAGGTTGATTCTACAACTTGTGTTGAACTGCATCAGGTTCTTCAGCAATACCTGCCGTAGTGATGTGCATTTTGTGATAGAAGATTTTATTTAGCATTTAATATTGAGCACAACCTTAATTACACTTAAAGGAGCCATGCAATAGAATTGTTATGATTTGAATACATGTAGGACAGCTTACTTTACGTGTTACTGTATAGTAATACAAGGGAGAAATTTAAACATTTTGGTCTTTTTGCTAATGAAAATGTCCACATTCCTGAGCCATATTGTGATGTCATTCAAGGCAGAACAGAAGTATCTCCATAGCTTTGTACACAAATAATGCATAACTGTAAATAAAAGAGAAGTGCATTACCTTTTTGGTTATCCTCTTCTGGTGCCACTTGTCCCAGAAGTATGTCTATATCAGACAACTGCAGGCTGTCGTCTTTGTTCAGATTGCTTTTGGGATTATCTGTGAATGAATGAATTATTGGTAAATAGCCTATAAATTTTGTATTTGAAACATTCACTTAAACTTCTCAACTAAATATATTCAGGAAATTATGGATATATAACTTACTCAAATCAGAGTCGCTAATGCAGTCTAATATCTCACTAAATGCATTTTCAGTTGAAGAGCTGCACATTACCACAATGTCCTGTTGAAAATAATCTGTAAAAATGATAACATAAAAATGTTGCTCACTTTCTGACAAAAAGGTATGATATGAATTTGCAAACAAATTGCATACGGCACTCAGATGTATAGCTGCTATATTATTGCAGTTGAAATAAATGGGAGAATTTCTACAATCTAGCTCCAAATTGTGCTTTGTTGAAAATGTTTCAAGCACTTCCAGAAATAGGTCTGTAGAACCAATTATGAAAAGCAACATACCCTCTGAATCAGACAAACTTTCCATGTGAACATCATTCAGTCCATCATTGTTTGGCTCTGTAAAATAATAGAGAGTAATTTAAATAAAGTTAATTTATAATTTATTATAAGCAAGAAACTACATCTTTATCTAAATCTTCATTTATCACAAATTGTACATTACTACTGCAGCTACTGCTGAATGAACGAGCAATGTCTGCAGCAGTAAAATTACTTACATTTATCAAACATAACTTACCCTTTGGATCAGACAACGTTTTTATGCGAACATCATTTAG
Source organism: Zoroaster sp. YZ-2022 (assembly GCA_029582265.1). Lineage (NCBI taxonomy): Eukaryota > Metazoa > Echinodermata > Asteroidea > Forcipulatida > Zoroasteridae > Zoroaster > Zoroaster sp. YZ-2022. The sequence continues at coordinate 1,764,562 of CM055836.1, read as the reverse complement.
TCCGTCACTGTTTAGCTCTGTATTATATAATAGAGAATAATTTTAATCAATCATTTTAGAATGTTGTATAAGTCAGGAACTGCATCTTTATCTAAATATTCATCTATTACAAAATGTGTACATTAATACTGCAGGAACTGCTGAATGATTGAGCAATGTCTGCTGTAGTAAAACAACTTATGAAAAACAACTTACCCTTTGGATCAGACAAACTTTTCTTGGGGACATCATTCTTGAGTTCATCATTGTTTCGCACTGTATATATACAATTGAGAATAACATTAAGCGTTTCAGATTTTCCATTATTCTCAGTAGAAACTACATCTTCAACTAAATGTTTATCTATACCTGGAGGCATTGCTGAACTGTAAAATTATGAAACACCGGGCACCCAAGGGGCGCTCGGGGCTTGAGCCTCGCCCCCAAGAGGGTCCCCGATTTTTTTTTTTACATATATACGTACATATACATACTAGGCCTAGTTGATTTGTGAGAGTAACATTTTCTTTGATGACCCACAAGACAAAATCCTGGGTGGAGCCCTCCCCCACCCCAAAGGCAAAATCCTGGGTGCGCCGTTGTTATGAAGATCAACTTACTCTCTGAATCAGACACCTGCATGTGAACATCATTCAGTCCATCTGGCACTGTAAATATATGAAAGATAATAACTTAAATTAAGCATTTAAAAACAGATAAAATAATGCCACAATCTACTTTGTTATCACCTGCTGACGATAATCATACAAAATCCAAGGACAAAATTAAAAGCAAATGAAATATACCTGCATTAAACAAGTGCTTTCATTAATAAGTAATAAGTACATTAATAAGCTCAATAATGTATTAACTCTACTTAAACTTCATTTTATTACCTTTGATAAGTTCTGTGTCGTCATGTTTGAGCTGCTTCTTGCCTGTAAAGGAGGAAAGGAATATTAGAAATGATATGATATGAATGTTATCACAGTCTTCTTTACTCCTAGATTTTACCCTTAAGATAATTGATTACCTGTTTTAAGGTCTGCTTTAGTGATCTAGGGACTTGCTGGGGAACAAAATCGACATTTACTTTCATTAGTGACAAACATGTTGGCATCAGATTTGCAAAAACTTAAAATGACTAAAACTAGCATGATTCAATCACTAGTAAAGTGCACTAATGAGATTTCATTCTTGAATATCCATACTTGTTTGGACATATTTTTAGTCCTCCTATCAAAAGACTGCATAGCCATATGCATATTAAAATACAATTTGGCCTACATTATCAACGCCTATTCATTAACTCAGTAGGCCTATTCATAAAATTTACAACAAAATATGAATCAATAAACCCTGGCTGTATTGAAATATTTCAAAATGGATCAAACAGAAACATGAAAAGTTGGAGTTACGCAGGCTTAGCCTAACCTATGTGTAAGCTAAGATGATGCAGCAGTCATGGCAGTTTGACCAGTGTGTAACGTAGGCCTAACCCTTGCCTGCATCATGCAACATTATAATTTATATGGGCGCTGATTACATTGGACATTCATCTATCTACTGATTACCTCTGAGTTCTATAGGATTATATTTAAGACTTAAGCATGTAAAAGATAGACATACCTTGGTTTTTTTCCAATGCCCTTTGGAGAATTTGAAAGCCCCTGCTGTGCAGCTTGAGGTTGAACATGGCCGCCATTGGTGATAGCGCCCTCAATAGTTCAAGTATTTTTATGGCAAATGTGCTTATCTCACAGATGGACATGTCTTAACTTATAGTTTTTTTATGGCAAAACAGTCTATCTTAAAGTAAACTTGTTTTGCCATAAACACTCAACATTATGTTTTGAACTCATTTGAAAGGCAGATCTATGTATCTTAGACTTAGTATGTTTTACCAAATAAAAATAAAGTATGCATGACTTAATTCAAAGTTAGACGTTTCTCAAACTGAGATATTTTTTTGGCAAAACAGCTTATCTTCAAGTTAAGTTATTTTACCCTAAACACTCCACATTAGGTTATAATCAATTTGGAAGGCAAAGTAGTCTATCTTGGACTTACAATGTTTTACCAAGCAAAACAAGAAACTGTGAATGACTTAGGTTAGAGATAAGGCGTTTTGCCATACAAAACCAGAGTGAACGTGTGCAAAGAATGTGAGATAGGACATGCTATCTTCAAAACAATCCATCGTACGCCTTTGAAACTTTCACAAATGAAAAGAGCGCCCTCAATTTACCCAAAAATGATCTTATCTCAAAAATCAAACTTTTCGAGTTGGGCTGTTTTGCCATGGAAGGACCGTAATGCTCTTGAACAAGTTCTGCTAGTAGATGTGAAGCATCATCTTTAGATAATTAAAAGTAAGATTTGCGATGACATGTATTGAAATAATCTCTTTTGAGTAGTAAGGGTTCTCAACATTTCGATCTGTATGCTTTGATCATCTTCTGGGAGAATCCTGGTGCAGGAGAGGCTTAAGTTGCTCGGTGGAGGATCATGATCACTAGATCTTTGGGCTTGCTTGCGCCATTCTTGTAGATGTAACTATTACCTAAAACAAATTTGAAATACATTTATAATTAATTATGTGTGAAATTACAAATGTATTTTTAGCTAGGTTTCAACTTCATAGGTTCAGGTGTTACACAGTTGCAAATCTTAAATTTATTTGGGAATTATTAACTTTATATTCACTTTCACTTACTCTTATATTATCGTGATTGTACAAACTACAGTTCTATGACAGTAACCAGTGGGTTAATATTTCATGATGTTCAAGATGATAACAATTCCCAGGCATGTCGAATACAATGTTCCCAACTCCCATGTAAATTTCTTGATATACAGTAATACTACTTACCCAACTAAGGTCATATAATAACTTCCGTCAGTGTCACTGCCCAACTTTGCCAGCAAACAATCCTTTTAGATGATATGATGTATGTACATTTACGAACCTAAATTTATAATTATAATTATCACATACACAGTCTGGTAACCACCATTATGTATGTCTCTACAGAGCATAATGAGTCATGGAACCTTTACGTTAAACTGACAACAGAGGGTGCCCTTCAACCAAAACTTTCAGGGGGCATGTACAGGGGGCTAGAAATATCAAATATTTTAATGATTTAGTCTTGTTTCTAATAGGCATGTACATGTTGTGAGGGGGCAAAATATAAAATAGTAAAAAAGGTGAAATAATACCCCTACTGAGTTATGCTCTGATAGTCTTCGAGAGAAGGTGTTATTTTCAGAACCACATAATAACTCACTCAGACCCAATGCATAACCTATTGACACCCTTATACAATATTGGTATTCTAGAAAAACAAATGATCACAGATTCACATGAAATTTACTTGATGTAAAGTTAAAGTTAAACTATTTCTGACTGAGGTGCTATCATTTATTAATTACACAATTAAATAAGCCGAAACTTTTCTTAGGTTGGATATTTAAACATATCTCTTGACTCGTATAATGTATGGATGCATTGGCAGACATTTTACCAAAAATACGTACTGGCTAAAAGTTATGTATCTACAAATTATTGATATAACAGTCGTCTATTTTCACCTTTTTTTTCAGCCCTATCGTGTTAGACCCAGCCAATCCAACAAACAACGTGTGTTGGATTTACCAAAAAGAGAACAACATGGAAGTGATTACCAGAGCTGCTGGGCAGACCCTCCGGACCAAACTCCTGAGAAACATCACTGTCCACTCAAACTGGAAAGGTTAGAGACCTCCAGTGTTTGGTAAAGGACAGGCCAAGAGAACTGTTCTTATAGTTTTCTCATTTTGTGTTGTTTACTGAAAACAACATAATCTGCAAGCATATTATGATTAAGCCTTATGCTGTAGCTTTCACGATTGTCAAAATTTAAGCGATAATCTTTTCCGTAGTGACAATTCTTTAATTCAAAGTGAAATATATTACTAATAAAGCCGTTTGCTTAAACTTCTTTGCATACATTATTATCAAATGTTTTATGTTCTAAAACTCAAAAATAACTGCTGCGATTCGTATGAGAATGTAGTACAGACAACTACTAAAAGAATTGTATAATAATATGCATGCTTAAAACAAATTAAATTTAATGGGTAATTGGTGGTTCGTACTTTGTGAACAAATCTTATTATTGTAAAATAGAAAGAATACTAGAAGAGTCTTTTTGTGATTAAGAAGTGTGAATTTAATCAATTCAGTATATATAAAATACCAAGATGAGAACGAGTGTTGAACGGATTTAAATAGATGGAATGGAATTCTATCCAATGAATGAGCAGAATGTCGAGGGAGTGCGCCATGTTTCAAACCACTAAGGCAAAAAAAATCCCTCAGGCATGTTTAATTTTCTTTTTTGTTGTTGCTATAAAACGATGTCCAATTGCAGCAAAAATTGCTGAATCGATTGATTTCTACAGTGCTGTTTTTTAAACGACTTTTTTTACAGAGGGGGATGAACGTTTGGCCGATTTGTGAAGCCCCTCTTAGCCACCATACTTATATATGTGTGTATATGGGAAATATGGTCACCGCGTATACATCACGTATCACACGATCACAAAAAAAGTTTACCAAAAAGAAAACCCAAAAAACAAAAGAGCGCGTCACCGCACCACTTTTGAAGCCGACCGATGACCAGAAACTGGAGACTTTCTTTGTCCTAAGCCATTTGTATACATAATGTAAGCCATTTGTATACATAATGTAAGCCATTTGTATACATAATGTAAGACATTTGTATACATAATGTAGGCCTACACAAAACAGTCTGTTTACATTCTAGTGGATCTCACAAAAACATGGACTACAGAGTTTGCTAAGAGTTGAAAATTCTCAAGCATACCACAAAAATAAGGTGCCATACAAAATTCACCACTAGGCGTCCTTTTGCAGAAGGTTTTATGGAGTATTGTGGGCAGTGGTTGGGCGTGGCAAAGCTCCATTGAACGCTCAGTAAATATGACAACCTACTTGTCATATCGGTAATATTTGTTCAATATAAACAGTGTAACAGGCCTGTAAACCGTTTTTGGGCATTATATTTATGGAAAAAGTAACTGTGGATAATCATGTCGTTTCAAAGTTATGTTATAGGGAAAGTGTTCTAGGCACTAGATATTATATACATAAATTACTTCTTTATTTTTTTGTGAGAATTAGGAAATATCTGAATTAATAAATTACTCTCTGATTCTTTTTCTTCTTAAAGCCTCCGTACACTATTGGTAATCTAAAAAAAAAATGATATCATTTTAGACGTAGGCCTAAACGTACTTTGTGTAAAGTTGGTGATGACTACAAAAGTAAAATTAGTCAAAGTAATTGCCATTTGACTGTTCGTCTTCCAGAGACGTTAGTTAAACTTTAAATGGAATGAATAGGACTTGAATGTAAAGTAAGATGTAAACTTCTGATGTATTCAGTCAAATTTGTTTTCAGTCTACGTGAATATTTTCATCACTCAATACAATTACATTTATTTGGATTGAGGTAGGGTTGTATTGTTTTAAACCAACAATGTTATTCACTAACATTTCATATTGCTTGGAAGAGAGAGATTGTAGTTCGCTTTGTAATGTAAATTCATTCTTAGTAACACGCATTACATGTTAAAACATCTCAATGTGTCTAACAAATATCCAAAAATAGCAATTTTAACACCATAAAGCGCATAAAAAAGTACTAAGCATTTACAATAACAATTAAAATCTAAAATCTAAAAAGATAAATCAAATTATAAAAATAGCTAAAAATCAATTATAACACCATAAAAGCGACTAAATAGTAAAAAGTACACAATTACAAAAAATATATATATAAATAACAATTATGAATTAAAATAATCTCTAAAAAGATAAGTCTTCAGTTTAGATTTAAAATGAGTATAATTATCAGTTAAAAGAAGTTCGTGAGGCAAACTGTTCCACAAACGTGGGGCGCGAACTGAAAAAGCACGCTTACCATAAAACATATTGCATGACATAATTATGTTGCCTCAAACAGAGTTTCCCGTTTGAATTACTACGCAAACTGCGGCTAGGAACATGAAGACTCAGGAGCTCTTCCATGTAGATCGGAGCTGCGCCGTGGAGAATTCTATACGTTAAGCAAATAATTTTAAATTTGATTCGCTGCGATACCGGAAGCCAATGAAGCTTCTGTAGTACAGGTGTTGTTCGAATCTCTTTGTCCTAGTGATGAGACGCGCAGCAAAATTCTGAATAAGTTGTAACTTTCTAGTTTCCTGTGCACGGAGACCAAAAAGTAAAATATTACAGTAATCAAGCCGGGATGTGACAAATGCATGAACTAATTTTTCAGTAGCGCTTTGGTCTAAAAGATTCCTAATTCGTCCCAATTTCCACAACGCGAAAGATGCCGATCTACACAGGTTCGCAACATGAGTCGACATGGTCCCAGCCGCATCCATAATGACTCCAATATTACGTATGGTTTCTGAAGGAGCTATGTCAACGCCACCAATCCGCACATCACACCGAGGAACCGGACCTTCGCCAGCAAATTTTGAGAAGTGCACCATTTCAGTCTTACCGTCATTCAATGCGAGCATATTTGCTCGCATCCAATGGTGGATCTCGTCCACACAGTCCTCGATTGCCACCTTAGGAACCCGATCACTATCGCATGTGACGTACAGTTGCGTGTCGTTAGCATACATCATGTACTGAAAAGCATTACGGAGAATAATATCCTCCAGTGGAACCGTGTATAAGCTAAATAAAACTGGACCCAACATGAAACCCTGGGGTACACCACAATTCAAAGGTTTTGTATCCGACACGGCCGACCCGACTTTTACACGCTGCGTCCTACCCCTCAAATATGAACCGAACCAATCCAGTACCGTACCATCAATTCCAAACCGCGAACGCAGCCTGTGCAACAAGATGTCATGGTCAATCGTGTTGAAAGCAGCCGACAAATCAAGCATAATAATAATGACGTCAAGCCTTCTATCGAGAGAACGCAGTACATCATTCTGCACCCGAAGAAGTGCAGTCTCCGTACTGTGGCCCTCTCTATAAGCCGACTGACACTTTGCATACAGATTATTACAAGATAAATGTTCATTAAGCTGACTACAAACAGGTTTCTCAATCAATTTGGAAATAAAGGAAAGGTTCTGGATCCAAATTGTGTTTCTTTAACAGTGGACGAACAAGAGCATGTTTGAGCGGCTCAGGAAATTCGCCGGAAGACAATGACAAATTTATTATATCAGTAAAAACGGGAGTCAGTTGCTCAACACAGTCATTCAAAAGTGACACTGGGATAGCATCAAAATCACAAGACTTGTTCGGGAGACTGATTATTAATTTTCTTACTTCATCACACGACAGTGCTCTGAAATAAGAAAAAAAGCGAAGGAATGACACAAAGGGGGTCACTTGGTGAAACTGATGGAAGTGTTTGACGAATACATGCGATTTTTCAAACAGAAAATTCAGCAAATGTATTTGGTAGACTGGTCTTGTCAATGTTCATAGGAGCAATATATCCATGGTCTTCCTGTTGCCTATGAAGGAATCAACTATTTGAAACATCATCTTTTGGTCTGCCCCAGCTATTCGTTCGCGATGATAGGACGCATATGCTCGGTCAAGGTCACTACGATAAGCATTTCTGACAATCTTGAAAATTGCTGTGTACTGATGATCCTGTGCTCTGAAATTTGCGCTCCCATCTGCGGAGACATCGGCGTTTCTCAAGGTGGCTTGCTTCAAACCACGGCGAACGAGGCTTATCTATATAGGATTTTGTCAATAGAGGTGCGACTTCATCAATGATTGCCCTCATCTTGGTATTGTATTCATTGACTAGCCCCGAGACACCGCTTCCAAGCGAGACCGTAAGGGGGACGACCAACGCAATACGTTTATGTAAATCAGGTGTGTCAATATTGCGTACGTTCCGCGATCCGAGAAGTTCGTGTGACTTTTTCAGAACACGGCTCAATAAAATTTGAGGGAAAATTAGTTTAGGGTTAAAACTCAAATGAACCGATTGTTTCCCCCGACGATCTCTAAAGGTGGGGTAGGTGTGCCAATTATATTGTGAATTTACTGACAGACACTATTTTGCCAACAAGTGTGTGTGTTTTAATATATTAAAACTAGCTATCTGCAATGCGTGGAAGATTTGAAAATTCTATTATCTCATACTGTGATCACTTAGCCTATACACGCTCTTATTAGTGCTTAGTAACCGTGATCAGATTATAATCGAAAACACAAAGAGTTCAATGGGATCGAGGAATACAGATTCGATTCAAATGCCCCCCGGGGACTTGGCTAAACCACTAATCAATTTGCATACTCTCTTAATGTAAAAGAGTGAAAACCACTCTTTCAAAGAGCTCTATGGCGAACAAGTCTTTGGAGTGGATGAAGAGTAAAATTAGTAGTGTATGAAGAGTGAATTGTTAGCCTTTTACTGTATATTTTACTCGAATCAGAGTGGGTTTCACTCCACAAAGACTTGCCCGTCATATAGCTCTTTAAAATAGTGGATTTCACTCTTTTACATTAAGAGAGTAATGTGCAGCCTCGTCACCAGAGCTTTAGAGCGATATAAGTGCTCCGCGTAGCTGATAAGGGTTTGGGGTACAGTCTGATTCACGGTTTATAACAAGAGCTTGCACAGCAGTATGGAGACTGGGACTAGGTCAACCAAATTTCAAATCACAAGGTACGTATTGCAGGTAGATATTAATTTCGTCATAATTCGACATTTTCTTTCGATATAATTAATATAAGAACACATGTATAAGAGGTATAGGCATGATACTATAAATAAAACGAATCTAAAGGTTGTTTTTCTTCGAAACAATATTTAGTTTGATTTTCGCTTATTGTTTTGTAGTTATTCAATAATTATGCGTTGTAGGGATCATTTTCCCCACCGGGGTCTAGTAGTGAGAACGAGTTAGACCCTGGGGACGGGGCTACATAATATGTCGATTTCTCATTTCTGGGGATTCCCCATTTATTACTCATCTGGGAAATATCCGTTGCTTTGCCTGGTAGCCAGTAAAGTGCATTGTATAACGTAGATTTTGAACCAGGGAAAATAAACGACGTGTTTCCCTTGAATCGTGGGAGCAGTCTCTAATGCTTCGTAAAAACGAAACTACTGGCACTGCACTAGACAAAACAAGGAAATATTAAATTGGTAAGTAAATATAAACAAGTAAACAATTATTATTCACCAACTCATTGGTAGTTCACCTTCAGGTTTATTTTTCTCCACGACCACAGAATCGCAAATAAATAAATGCATTTTAAAGGGAATGTACAACGTTGGTTTATGGTAACATGTACCTTAATGTACATTTTGGAACCCAAAGAAATATATCATAAAACAAACCTGTGAAAGTTTGATCTCTTTAGATGCTCACGGTTTTGAGAAAAGAATGAAAAAATGTCAATTGTTTTGGTTTGCTTTAGTTTTACAAAAGGAGGTAACTTTCGACATAGGGCCTAACAATTTTCATTTTCTTAAGATGAAAGCACTACAGACGAAATAATATATTATAATTATTGATACGTGTACCAGCTTTATTCCAAGTAAGTTTTTAGACAATAATTTATTAATTTTATAATCTGGAAATTTCAAATATTGTACCTTCCCTTTAAATATAACAATATATATGTATAACGTCGTGGTGATCTGCATGAAGACAAAGGGTCCCTATTGCAAGCACAGGCGGAAAATAACAATGACACTTGCAACACTTGCAAGGAGTGTAACAATTGGGTCCCAAACAGGCTGCATTACACACATGTATAGCTTGCATAATTCCCATAAATACGAACACAACCAGGACAAAACAGAAGCAAAGAATGTCTCATTCAACTTTTAAAGGAATCCATTGAACAATATAGAGGCCTACTTTGCCAGGGATCTTCTTGACACACTGAATAATTAAGGAATGTACTTAATAAATTATGTTCAGAATACGTGCATGCTTGATACCAACAGTTTTATACCAACTTTTCAGTGAACCTTCAAATAAATTCCACAACTTGAAATTCGGTTCAGGCCTACTGTAGAGTTAGAGTTTTTCTAAATTTCCTTGATCTGTTACTAAAATAAGCCAAATTGGAATTGTGGTTTTGGAGAAGGGAAGAACAGTAGAAAAAGGGTGCCGTTTGTTACATAATTATCTAGCACATAATTTAAGCATGTCAACTGTTATAATGTGCTACTTATTAACATATAATTATATAATTATATAAAATACCAGCTGACAAGGGAAACTAAATAGGTACATAAATAAATTTTTGGGGTGAACAAAGACAAATAAATAGAGTCCTTATGAAAGTGGAAAAATATCACAAGTCTCTTACCTCACATTAAAACAATGTAAAATGCCATTGTATTTGATACCCTTCCAGTGCGAAATTTGTTAACATCCAAAAACATCCAATGACATCACATTTCAAATATATGGGTCTGTACATTTTTGTACAGAGAATTTTTAGTTCATTCCTGAATCTCCACGATATTCAATCAAAACGGCGTTGAATTGGACTTTTTGACGAACGAAAAGTTCCTGTATGGAATGTACAGCCCCATTTTATTGTTGACATCCAGTGACGTCACGTTTCAAATTTCGCACTGAAAGAGTATCAATTAAAATGACATTTTACATCATGTTAACGTGAGGTTAGAGACTTTCATAAGGACTGTATCTATATAATGAGTGCAGCACAAAACTGAATTTGACCTTAGAGCCCCTCTTTAATCAAATAAATGACAGACGGCGCTCCATAATATGTTTTCCCACCGTGTATTTTTCCAAAAACACAATTCTGATTTGGACTATATGTATATTTTATGTCTTGTCATCAGGGTTGGCTGATTTAAATCACGTTTATTTAAATCACTTTTTTTGTAAAAGTCTTATTTTAGCAAAATAAATTGAGCGAGGGTCATTTTAGTCATTTAAATCAACCGATTCCATTTAATTACAAAGTGTAGGATGTTGTTTACACATTCAAACACCCTTACTTTATCAGCATCGACCCGACATACATATAGGTTTTGCATAATTACCCAAATCATTGTTTTGATTTAAGACCAGATTAGAGTCTAAATATTTTTGAAGTTTAAATTTCAATTCATATAAATGGTTAAAAGTTTGAAATTTAAGTTTTGATTCTTGTAGAATATCAATAATTGTCCAGTCAGCACACTCACTTTTGCTTTAATCATTCCATGATCTGTTTAAAATAATAATATCAACTTTGCTGGTGTAAAGCTTACCTATATGGTGTATTAGAGATCAAATGAATTCGAGTGATTTTTTTCAAAGGCATTAATCAATGTTACTTGACATTTTTGTCTGGAAATTTCTGAATGCTGAATTGCGTTTTGTGGATCATGGGTATTATAGGAACCTGAAAACTTCTTGTTGATGCGTGTAAGGGTGCGTGGGAAGATTTAGACAAACTCCTTGTTGATGGGTGTAAGGGTGTGTGGGAAAATTAGACAAATTTTGAGACACATCAATATTTTGAAAGTTAAAAAAATCAGATTTATATAACAAAAGCCTGATTTAAATTTTAAAAAATCACATTTAAAATTGTTTAAGTCAAGCAAATCGCCAACCTTGCTTGTCATTAGGGTCATCAGACAATTGTGAATGCTTTTTTACATTTTTCTCATTACTTTGAGCTAAAACCTTCACATGTTGGATGTTTAATATATATCTTGATTCAAAGAAAGTAAGCATGCCCGTAAAAGAAGTTTTTTTTCCAACATAACCTATGTGTTGTACCTTCCATTACATTAGCCTAGTCCGTGCTAATAATACATTATTTTGGGGATTAACTGCACGGCTGGATGTTGTTTGGCCTTTCGTTTAATTTCACTTGGGACCTAAATATCTAAAATATGGTCGCTATCACGTGACTGTATACTTGTTTCATTTCAAAATAGTCGTGTGCTTGCTTGTCTGTCTGTCTGTCTGGATGGATGTTTGGGTGTTTGTTTGTCTGTCTGTCTGTCGGTCGGGCGGTCTGTCTGTTTGTTTGTTTGTTGATTGACCTTGAAGGACATGTTGTCATAGTGGTACTTTATTTGCCTGTCACCTCTGTGGCTCGGGTTCGAATCCCACACAGATCGGAGCCAACATCTGGATTGAGATGTCACTCTCAGTCCCTGCTTGATCGTGTGGGTTTTAACAAAATAATTCTCCTCCCACTTCGAAAAATTACAAGTTATTCCTTTTTACTTCCAATTAATAATTGGTCCCTGAGGGATAACAATGATCATCAGTGATCACTTAACCCAGGATAAATAAGAAATAAGTGTTTGTTTTTGTTGTTGTTGTGGCTTGCTTGTTTGCTGATTTATATAATTTATAAATATAATTTATAGATTCTTATCAAGATACCTATCTGATATTACGCATTTTGTTGGACATTAGAAATTTTGAGTTATTCATCAATACTTTTTAAGACGAAGACACGTCGTAAAACATGGGGCTGACAGGATCCAGAGATGTGACGGAAGAGGAGCCTTGGTGTTTAGTTCCAAGCGAGCTAGAGACATGGTACAACGAAAACATACAACGTGGAACAGCGAATTTCGATGACGACTGTCGTCGTGCTGTTGACAACGTGGTTAGAAACGTCCACAGCTTGTGTTCCAAAAATGATCTTCTGTTTGACGTGGATAGAGTTGTTAAGGTGCGTGTTCTCCATACCTAAACCTATTTGGTGTAAAGTCGATAACAGTATCAAACATTACTTGAATGTTTTTTTGTCATAGGTGCGATAACCGCATTTAGCCTTGACCAAGGCACGTTGGAACGGTTTGGTCGCACAATTTCGCCCCACTAATAGCTATCCAAATTACACGTTGTAGCCATTGCACACGTATAGTGCATGGTAGGCATACACACTGTACATATAGGCAGTATTTTAGTGCTTCCACTTTTCAAATCTACATTTCCTTAGATTTACAGAAACATTTCCTTAGATTTCCTTAGATTTTTTTCCCGATGTTCCTTAGTTTTACTTAAATCATCAAAAGTGTATTACTATACTATTAGCCCCTGTATGCATACACAGTTTGCATATGTGAAAGTTGCAGTTGGCAGTTTTTGCACGCCTTCCCCATCAGTTGGTGCCCTGCAGCCTAGTGTAACGTTAATTCTTTAAATGCGAGCCCGCGGTGGTCACTTACCAGACATACATACATGTGCGTAGGCCAGCCTAGGTAGCATGAAAATCTGACGTCATGCTTAGACTAGCCCATGGCTGTGCCTAACATGCGGCCGGCAACTAGGCTGTTTGTGCCGTGCCTAGTCAAATCTGCGTCAATGCTATACAGCGCGCAAACTGACCGAGGGTATAATAAGTGTTAATTTTTATGCAACATTATTTCGTAAAAAAATTTCGAATATTTACGAACATTCCTTAGAATTTCCTTAGAATTTACGGCATTTCCTTAGATTTCCTTAGATTTCTTTATTTCCTCAGAAATTTCCTTAGAGCGTCAAAACATTTCAAAATTTCCTTAAAATAAGGAAATTTCCTTGAAAGTGGAAGCACTGAACCGTTCGGGCGATTCAGTTCGAAACGTATACGAGGTCGCAATGCACAAACGTATCCACGTATTGATCTCACTGTATACAGTGTAATGTACTGCGTTTAGATTCGTTTGAATCTTTCTGAAAAAATCAGAAACTCACCATAACACACTTTAGGCAAAAGTGGACATACCCAGTTATGATTTTTAAGCCCTCGATATGTACGTGTGTATGTATGAACCCAATATGAGGCAAAAGCTGCTACGTTGTCAATGTCAGCCAAAATTGTTTTTTCTATATTGATTATATTTCTGCAAAATGTTTCCCTAATAAGTATAGGTAGGTCATATATTATAGAGCCTAATTAGAAATCTAACTTATTATTTTCAATATAGTTATGTATAGGCCAAGATAAATGCGAAGTGCGAAATGTTTAAATGCAATGTATTTTCACACTGTCTTATCTCATGAATGCAAAATAAATGTTATATGCCTTACGTTTTTAATCTATATATAGGATTTAAGGCTTTGCATGGTGGGAAATGGTAATTAGGAAAGTTTTCGGAAGCACCATGTAACAAATCTCTAAAGTAGAGGTGTTGGCTCTGAGAAGAGCCGGTTTTGTTCTCAACGTTTCGGCAAGTATGCTCTGGCCGTCGTCAGGAGAATGGAGAGATGTGGAGAGTGGTGTCTTATATACACTGCTGGAGGATCCTGTTGTGGGCTGAACTGCTGTGATTAGTGCTCGCTGGAGTGTGTTGTGTGCTGGAACTCTTGTGATTGGTGCTCGCCGGGGTGTGTTGTGACTGTTGTCTGTGTGAGCCTGGTGTTCAGTGGAGTGTGTAAGTGCTGTGTTGCTGGTGGTGATGCCTGGTTGTGCTGAAGTGTTGTCTGCCAGATGCTGCTGATGTTGTATCCTATGTCTTGTGGTACTGTGTGATGTTTCTTGATTTCGATGGCTTCACGGATGCGTCGGTGATACCAATTCTTGACTGGTGCGATGAGTGCGGTTTTCTCCCATTGGATAGTGTGATTGTTGTTGTACGCGTGTTTGATGATTGCTGACTTGTCTATTTCAACTTTCCTGCCATGTGCTTTATGTTCCTTGAGTCTTGTTTGAAGGTCCCTGTCAGTCTCTCCGATGTAAACTTTACCGCATTCACAGGGGATGCGGTAAACACCAGATCTACTGGCAGGGTCGAGTTTGTCCTTGTGTGTCTGGAGCTGGGATTGGAGTTTCATTGAAGAGGTGTGATATACTTGGATGTCTTTTTTCAGGATTTTCTGGATCTTGTGTGATGTGTGGCCGATGTATGGGAGGATAGCGATGGACTTGTCTAATGTTGGTTCTTGGTCGTTTCTGGTTTGTGGTTGTTTGGTGGAGTTTGTGGTGATCTTGTAGCCGTTGAACTTGAGGACTTGCTTGACATGCTTGAGTTCTTCTTGTAGATGTTGGGTGTCACAGATGTTGTATGCTCGTTGTACTAGTGTACGTTGCATTGAAGACTTGATTGATGGTGGATGAAAAGATCTGGCGTTCAGGTAGCGGTCAGTGTGGGTGGGCATTCTGTAAACGGCGTGTCCCAGGGTGCCGTCTGTTTGTCTTGTGATGTTTACATCAAGGAACGGGAGGGAGTTATCTTTTTCGATTTCCATGGTGAAAGAGATGTCTGGGTGCTGGTTGTTGAGGTGGTGAAGAAAATCTTGTAACTCGTCCGTTCCATGTGGCCATATTATGAAAGTGTCGTCCAAGTAGCGGAGCAATAGTGTTGGTTTGTGAGTTGCAGATAGCAGAGCTGTTTTTCATGAATAGGTTGGCTAAAACCGGAGAAAGGGGAGATCCCATGGGGGTCCCCGCAACCTGCTTGTAGAAGTTTTCCCGCCATTTGAAACTTGTGGATGAGGTGCATGTGTTGATATGATGAGATCTTGGATTTGGTCAGGTGAGAGGTTGGTTCGTTCTGGAAGGGTCGAGTCTTCTTGGAGTCGTTGTTTGGCTATGAGGCTGGCTTCATTTGTGGGGACATTGGTGAACAGTGACTCGACATCAAAGCTCACCAACGTGTCAGTTGGCTGGATGGTGGTTTTCTGGATGATCTTGATGAGATGAGTTGAATTCTTGATGTGGTGTTCTGTCTGGCCAACTAGGGGGCGTAGGATGCCGGTGAGGTGACGGGCTGTGTTGTAAGTCGGTGATCCCTCAGATGAGATGATAGGACGGAGCGGGTTACCGGGTTTGTGAATCTTGGGCTGGCCGAAGAATCTTGGGCATGTTGAGCTGGATGGGTGGAGAGAACGATATAGTGGAGTTGGTATGGCTGAAGTGCGGTTGAGTGCTAGTAGTTTGCTGACAAGTCTTCTTTCGATAAACTGGGATCGGGTTCTTGTTAACTTTGCAGTATGTGTCTGTGTTGAGGATGTCTTGGATCTTGCTTGTGTATTCTTCTTGGTCCATGAATCTAGCAGGTTCTTTCTCAAAGGCCTTTCGAAAGAACCTGCTAGGGGAGTGCTAGGTTCGAAACGTAAGGCCAACATTATTTATTTGGCATTTATTCTACAGGTCCTTTACGATGGTAAGCAGTTTGCAACAACTAATTATCTATTTACTTCTCTCATGACTTAGCCTCTGCATAAGGCTAAACTTTCACATGTTGGTTGTTTAATTCATTTATTGATTCAAGAAATTAAGCATACCCACAAGAAGCGCTTTTTCAAACATTGCCAATTGTGTACCTCCTTCCATTATTAAAATTGTACAAAGAAACTCCTGCCTGTCAAACAGACGATATCAACAAACGATGCTTTAAATATAAACAGGTGTTATTATGGTCTATAATAGTGACCTAAGGGGACGGGGGCACGTACCCCTTGTCGAGGTATGTGGCCCTTGGGTGCCCCATTCAGAATTTTGAAAAATAGGTCCCCATTTGAGGCTGCAGGATACAAAATGTTTAAGTATTGACATGCCCCTAGAAAATATGGTGCACCCCCTAGTGCCCCCTGAAAATTGGACCCTAGTGACGCCACTGATCTATATTATAAGCAAATCTAGTTGAATCTAGTGTACACCGCCATGCGTCAAGGATAAACATGGATATTCAATCTTCACTGTGTACAAAATAGACTTTCCTTTTTATTTGATGTAAAGCATAAATACCTGCAAAAACATATACATAATTATTGTAATAATTTCGTATTAAACCTAATTTCGCAGGGTGGATCCCTCGGAAAGGGAACAATGGTAAAAGACCTGTCTGATGTGGACCTGGTTGCCTTCATCAACCCACCCTTCTTACAACCCATCGTCACACTTGGGTCGGAAGCCTATAAGGCGAAGCTCTTAACGGTCATCAGAGATCTTAAGACAGCCTTGGTTAAGCAGCAAACTGTGACGGACGTAACGAGTAATCCCTTCTTGGTTAATTTCAAGATTAAAGTTAACCAAAGGACACTGGAGGTTGATCTCCTTCCTACGTCGGACAACTGTGTCGCTCATGGTCGGGGTAGGTTTCTTTATGAAATACCGGAGATGCATACTTCCCAGGAATTTGAGAATGATTTTAAAAGTAGCCTGATGACAGAGATATTGTAAAAGCACCCTTGAGCGTGACAGTGGCTGGGATTTTCAGAGTGGGGGTCAAACATTTATTGGGGTCAATTTACCGACACAAATCTCAAATCAACCGACAGATGTATTACTGTTGTTTCTCCCAATAATGGACGAGCACTGAAGTCGCTAAACAAATAAGTTGAGAAATACCAACAAGTTTGTGAATTTACCGACAGACACTATTTTTGGGGAGGGAGGCTGCCCCTGCCACCATTTAGCTCCGCCACTGCATCATGATGGAGCTGGTGCTATAAACAAATCCACTATTACAGGTTTCCCGGCGAATTCCAAACCTTTTTCATTGATTTTAATACCCAACTTATTCAATTTGATTTGAAAATAAATACTCCTTTCCATCATAGTTCAATCAGCCAAATCATACATTCAAATTCATCAATCAGTTCAGCATTCAGTAGTCATTTAACACAACTCATCATCAAAATAACTACGTTCTAATGGAAAGTGTCGCTAAGTTCATTCAATTTCATCAGATCCAGTCGCAAGCGGTTGATCAAGAAATAAATTTTATCAATTGGCATTCATTTGTCACATATTTACTTTCAATTTGAGGACAGATTCCTTTCCTGTCTCATTTGCCTTGCTTGTCAGGAGATTGCATGCTAAAGAAAGCAAAGGGGAAAGCAAACAAAAAGAACTAAATGGAAAGGTGGAAGAATGACGTGAAAATATTGCAAAGGGGAACAAATCTGCAAGATGACCCCGAAAAGAAAACTTAGATTATTGTTTGGTACTTTCAGTTGTTTGACATTGGAATAAAAATCAAGAAATTTGACAGCGACATGTTTTGAAAAAGATAGGCCTTAGTGACTTTCATAACTCACAGCAACAAAAAACATCGGGAAAAATAACTGAAATTTGCCAAGGGCGTAATGGAATAATCTTAAGATGAAATTGATTGCCCATAAACGAAAGCGAAAATAACAAACTTCTACAAATTTCTTTGCGCGTCGATAATTGTTAATTTGACTGCATCAATCGCGAAAAGATGCGAAACATCCAATTTCTGGATGAAAGAATTAAAGTCCGTGAATGCCGAAAACCGAAAGAACTAGCTAAACGCCGCTGTGAATGGCAGGAACGAATTAATGACTGCTTGGAAATTAATTTAAACGCAACAATATAAAAGAGAAACCCCTAATATGATTGGAGTGAATTTGAATGTTCTTTAACGCAAATTAATAACTAAACAAAGGTTTTGAAAAAAGGCTGGGAAAACCTATATTATTATTGTTATTGTTATTGTTGTTGTTGTCGTCGACGTCGTCGTCGTCGTCATAACTTCATTGAGTGATCTTATTAATACTGATTAACCATACTTTGATAAATATTTATATATATATATGTTTTTCCTATTTAAAGTGTAAGGTACAATTCCTTTAAAACAATTGATATTTAAAATTCCTACTAAGTGTATAAAATGCGATTTTACTTTTCTAGTTCACTCCGACATGTTCAAGGCTATGCTGCAGTACAGCGACAGCGACAGAGAATTCTACTCTGCGTCCCTTGCTGAAAACCAGTTGGAATTCGTCAAGAAACAACCTGGCTACGTCAAGGAGCTCATCCGCTTGGTGAAGTACTGGGCAAATGACTACCTCCCAGAGTATCTCCAGAAGTCCTACCGACTGGAGTTGATCACCATACACCTGTGGCAGGAAGCTGGGAAACCTATTAGGTTCAGCAAAGCCCAAGGGTTGAAGAACGTCCTGGAAGTTCTGACAAATTTGATGGCGCTGCGGGTGTACAAATGGAATCACATTTATGACGCCAGTCTGGCACAAAAAGCAATGACACAGCTTGGCATGCACAAGTTAGTGAATGATTCAGTATTTTCCCCTTTTTAACACTAAATATGTGATAGTAGAAGGTAGAATGTTTGCGGTGACTTCCAATGGTTATGAAAACAATCAGTATGCCTTATACTTGGGGGGGGGGGGGGTATTAACCCAAATTTGTTTAGATGCCCCCTCAAAATATGTACCAACCTATAAGAAACAAGGAAAAATTGTACAAACTACAGTTCTTTGAGAGTAACCACAGGTTAATATTTCATGATGTTTAAGATGATAACAAGTCCAAGGCATATCAAATACAATGTTCCCAACTCCCATGGAAATTTCTTGATATACAATAATACTAGTACTCGTGGGTGCATGGTGAACAATATTAAAAACAAACTACCCAACTAAGGTTATAGATAATAACTTCTGTCAGTGTCACTACCCAATTTTGCCAGCAAACAATCCTTTTAGATGATATGATGTATGTACATTTACTAAACCTAAATATATAATTGTCTTAATTGAGTTAAAGCCCATCAACCATGTCAATAAACAATGAACAACTGATGAGTAACCATTCTAGATTTACATGTGTGGTATACATTATCACATACACAGTCTGGTAACCACCATTATGTATGTCTCTACAGAGCATATGTAGTCAGGGAACCTTTACGTTAAACTGACAACAGAGGGTGCCCTTCAACCAAAACTTTCAGGGGGGCATGTCAGGGGGTTAGAAATATCAAATATGTTAATGATTTAGTCTTGTTTCTAATTAGGCTTGGGCGATGACACGATAATATCGGATATCGCGATTTTTTTTTTAGATTATGATATCGAGAACTTTTCAAATTATCGAGATATCGGCAAATCGCGATTAAAAACAAATCCTCGATTGTCAGTCGTGTCAGAAATTCGATGTGAAAAAACTTAGGAAGTCTGCAGCTTTCCGAAGTGAGAAACAAAATCGAACTACTGTGGTAAGCCGACTGTCAAATCACAAAGAAGCCGCCTGACAGGGCGTTGTTTAAAATCCACCGCCACTCAAAGAAATCTATTCAGACGGATTAAGTGTTGGGGATTGAATGGGATATT
>CM055836.1:1675849-1743984 GCA_029582265.1 Zoroaster sp. YZ-2022 | reverse complement strand
TATTTTGCGTAACAGCTCTGTATTCGTCCAAAGGACAAACACCTAATGTCGTACAGATCGTTAATTGTCCAAAAATATTTACAAAAGGTGACCACTTTGACCTTTACGTCCTGGTCCAAACCGGAAGTCAAAGTTTAATATTTAAAAATTATCAACAACCACAAGAGGTAAATTCACAATTTTTGTACCATTGTACAGATCATTGATTGGCAAAAATACTAAAAGATGACCCTAATTTGATCTTACTTCCTGTCCAAACCGGAAGACAAAGTTTAATATTTAAAAAATCATATCTCAACAACCACAACAGGTAAATTCACAGTTTTGCACCATTGTACAGATTGTTAATTGTCAAAATATTTACAAAAACATGACCCCGATTTGACCTTTACTTCCTGTCCAAACCGAAAGTCAAAGTTTAATATTAACAAAAATCATCCACAAGAGGTAACTTCACAATCTTTGCACCAAGGTACAGATCGTTAATTGTCAACAAATATTGGAACAAAGTTGACCCCAAGTTGACCTTTACTTCCTCCCGAACACCTAGTGTTTGTTCAAACAAACACTTAAGCTCTAGTTCAATTTGAAACCTGTATCCAAAATATTAGATACCGACTCATCTTCGTTCTTTGAACCATTTACAATTTTTGTATTTACACTGCAAACTGGTACAGATTCTTTTTTCATTGATTTGTCATTTCTGTCATGATATGGTTTCAACATATTAATATGGCAAACTCGTTTCTGTTTACGTCTATCAGGAGTACTAATCAAATAATATATAAATCATTAACCTTAGCATCAATGACATAAGGTCCACTATAACGAGCTTTAAGTGGTTGACCCAGTAATGGCATCCCCAGGATTAAAACTACGGTCTACAGACTTCTTGTCATACCATGTTTTCATGCCCTGTTGAGCAGTTTTCATACTAGATTGGGCTAACTCACATGCTCCATGCAAACGATCTTTCAACTTAACAATGTAATTGAGGAGATTGTCCTCCGTTTTTTCAGACAACCACTTCTCTTTAACTAATTTGAGTGGTCCTCTAACAGAACGGCCAAAAACTAATTCAAAGCGGCTTAACTCCAATGATTCTTGCACTACTTCCTGTACTGCAAATAATAACAAAGGAATACCTTCGTCCCAATCTTTCTCATTATCCATACAATATGTTCTCATCATAGATTTTAAAGTTTGGTGAAAACGCTCAAGGGCGCCTTGACTTTCAGGATGATATGCACTAGAAGTAATCTGGTCAATGCCTAATGCATACAATTGTTCTTGAAACAATCTAGAAGTGAAATTACTCCCTTGATCACTTTGAACAACCCTGGGCAGTCCAAAACGAGTGAAAAACCTCTTAAAGCTTCGCCTACTGGTTTTGCTTTAACGGATCTGTGGCATTGCTTCAGCATATCTAGTTGACGCACACATAATTGTAAGTAAATACTCGTGTCCTGATCTTGTCTTAGGCAATGGCCCTACACAGTCTACAATCACTTTACTAAACGGCTCTTCAAATGCAGGTATAGGCTGTAAAGGTGCACGAGGAGGTTTTTGGTGAGGCTTACCAACTACCTGACAAGTATGACATGTGCGACAATATTGGGTAACTGAATTTCGGATACCAGGCCAGTAAAAATGCTGCAAAATTCTATCACATGTTTTAGTGACACCCAGGTGTCCAGACATAGGAATGTCATGAGCCAAACTCAACATTTGTGTACGGTAACATGATGGAACTACAATTTGATACAAAACTTTCCATTCATTGTCAGATGGCACATCTGGCGGTCGACACTTGCGCATGAGCACACCCGACTTTAGAAAGAAACAAATTGGGACCTTTCTTGCTTCAGTTTCAGTAACTGCTTGGTTAAATAGAGTTAACAATTCATGATCCTTACTCTGTTCGGATATAAGTTGTTCTCTACTCAAAAAGATGTCAGAATAAACGCCTAATTCACTCAATAACGCTGAGCCCTTAGTGTCTAGAGGAACAGTGTTATTTTCTACATCTAAAGAATTAAAAAAATCCTTATCACAAGAAACCCCAGAGGTTTCATCAAGTAGATTAGACAAAAAAGTCTCAGAAAGGTCTACATCTACATCAGTATGAACTGGTGCCTTAAGTTTACTACTCATGGACCGAATTGTAACACAAGCAGGGAAAATACCAGGATATTCTTCTTCTAATAGTCTAGTATTATAAGAACATGGCACACTAGTCATACAAGGTTCAACAACTACCCTAGTACCAGCTACTTCATTACCTAGCAGTAGTGTAATACCATCAAGCCCAGGAGGCAAAGTGGGGGTAATACCCACAGTAATGGGACCTGAAACTAAGTCTGACTGTAAATACAAACGATGGAGAGGCACATCAAAAGATTCATTACTAATACCCGTAATAGACACATGTGTGTCAAGAGAAGATCCCTCAGTTAGAGGAACCTCCCCAAGTAACAACAAAGACTGAGTGGACCCCGTATCCCTCAAAATAGTTACTGGGTAATTAGGCGAATCAGAAAGTGCACTGAGCGACACAAATCCCTTTGTAATAAAAGGTAAAAATTCCTCTCGAATGTCAGACAAGGACCCTTTTAGTGGACTATTAAAATCCAAGTTTGCATCAGATACACTAGTGGTAAAGGCAACAGGTTTTTGAGTGGCTAAAGCCGCATTTTTTTCTCTGCAAAGTAGAACAATTGGAAATTGTATGCCCAAATTTCTTGCAGTATGAACATTGCACCGATTTGGTGGAGTCAATTGTGGTTTTAGAAATTGACTCTTCAGAACTTGGGTCAGAGGTGGACTGAGATTTTGTCTCAGTCTTGGACCTATTATCAAAATTAGACTTAGATGGAACAAATGACTTCCGATTGAATTTCTTTCGATCATGAGAATGCAAAAAACTAGTTTTGTGTGTCAAAACATAGTCGTCAGCCAAAACAGCTGCTTTGTCCAACTCTAACATTCTGTTGTAAGTGGGTTTTGACAGCATAAGGCATACTACTTTTAAATTCCTCAAAGAGGATCAGCTGTCGTAACTTTTCAAAATCTTCCTAAATTTTACGTGATCTACACCACTTATCAAACAAAATCTTGTTCTCATATGCAAATTCAACATAAGTTTCGGTTTCTTTCCTTTTCAAGTCTCGAAATTTTTGTCTATAGGCCTCTGGTACAAGTTCATAGGCTTTCAAAATGGCAGCCTTAACTAAATCATAATCAGCACATTTGTCAACAGGAAAAGCAGAATAAACTTCTTGTGCCTTACCCACTAAAACACTCTGTAAAAACAAAGTATACATGTCTTTTGGTCAGTCTAATCTATCAGCTACTTTCTCAAAATGAGCAAAATATTTATCCACATCTTTCTCCTTAAAAGGAGGCACCAACTTATTGAATTTGGTAGGATCAAATTTATTTGCGGAAACAGTAGAGCTTGGTTGCTCGGTTGTTTTAGCCTGTTTTAGTTTAATAGCCGTTTCATCTGAATAATCATTGACATGCATTTCTTTGACAATTGATTCTTCCAAAATTTCTTCATCAATAAGATGTTCTAAAATCACTGCCCGAATGTCAGCCTTTTTCATACTGGCAGCTACAGAAATTTTGTAATGTTTGGCAACCTCAAATAACTCGGACCTTTTTAAACCAAACACCTTGTCCCCTGAGGGACTTTCTTCAAATTTAGCAATAAAGTCATGTATTGAAAACTTTGCCATCTTGATAATTGCTGGTAAAAACTACAAAGCGAATTTTGTTCACTTGAATTTTTACAGTGAAATAAAATCACTAATTTTTTTTTTTTGAGTGGCTAGGGAATTCAACAAATTTTGTTTAGTTCGTTCTCGGACAAGCCCCCAATTCTGTTACGTGCGCCTAATTCATGTAAATTAAAAGAACTAGAGCACGGCAGAAAGAAAATAAAAATGGTACGAAAATAACCAGCAATTATATTTACACAATAATGTAATAATTTATTTCATCACAAAATTAATTTAATACAATTTAAATACCAGGTAAGATAAAAAAAAAAGGGGGGGGGGGTGGTTTTGCACGGCTGTTCTTCCCGTCGATGGACTGTCACATCGTATGGCTGGCAGATAAGAGCTCGCTTGTTCACTGGACCGGTCTGGTCTAGGACATCTAGGAAGAGCAATGAACCGGGCGTGGGTTCAGAGCCATCTACACAGCGCAATGAACCGGGCGTGGGTTCAAAGCCATCGACTGGAAGAAGAGTAATAAGAACTGGATGGTTCAGGCCATCAACTAGAAGGAGACAGAGAACAGTGTAGACTCACTGTCTCATTGTAGGGCCGAAGCACCAAGGTACTGACTGAACCATGGTGTGGCAAAGGCTGAATAAGTGACACACATCTGGTAGTGTCAGATCAGAGCCTACGGCTAACCAGTTGGTGTTGCTCAGATGAATGTGTAGATCATGATGCAAAACCCAGTGTTTTATACAATTTGCACAAAAATACAATGCGTGGTAGTTACATAATGTTTGTGCCAAATGCACTGAACAGGACAATAGCCATTTTGTGTACACAAACAGCACTACTGCTTTAACCACAGGTGCTTTTTAAATAAACCCAAATAGTTACAGCTGGCTCAGAAAAGAAAAATATGCACATATAACACCCTCAAGGGAATTGTTTTTTCAGGACCTCAAGACACATCTAGGTCTTTCTAGGAATTTCTTTAACATGTTAGAACACAAATAGTACTGAGGAATTCTTATTATATTTTTGACTGGACCCAAACATCCTCACAAATGTAGTTATTAAGCAATATCTGTTGGGTGATCTATTAAAATGTATATTGCCGACAGTGAATCCCTGGCAGTTGAGCCATATAAACATAGTAAACATACCCCCCAATCTTCATTGCATGGGTGTGTCAGCCTTGGAATACCTTTTGCCAGATCACCCAATTAAAGTTCCCATTTATTTGTATGCTCGCATTGGGATAGTACTGACCATCAATCCCATGAACACAATTGGTTAAACAGACAGTATCGTCACGATCAGAGCAGACTTTCTACAAACAGGGCATGGAATCGGTGTCATAGTTTAAGATGAACACAGTGACTGAAAATTACTGGCTCATTTATGCAGCAGAAACGCGAATATGACCTTACTGAAAATTACTGGCTCATTTATGCAGCAGAAACGCGAATATGACCTTAATCATGTGAGTATTATTTTCAGTCACTGAGTTAAACTAGAACTTGAACTCTGATTCCATGCCCTGTTGATCGTGAAGATATTGCCACCTTTAAACAATAACTTTAAAATAACTATTTATGAAAATGTATTTTCAACAGTTGATGACAAATAAATACATATACATGTAACAATGAGAAGATCATTTCAGTATTGTTTTTTCTTTTCATTTTACAGTTATCATTCAAATTACATTGTGGTGTCTCTTCCCTATAAGTATTGTTTTAAAAAACTGAACCAAACATTTAAATATTATAACACTTGATCGAATTTGTCATTGTATTGTACAAGACCTGCACACACCTCACCTCGGGGTGAAAAATGTGTAATGATCAAGCTGTGATGATACAGTATTTAATTTCACCACAACGTAATTAGTGTAAAAGCTCTGTGTTCGTCCAAACGACAAACACCTAATCGTTAATTGTCCAAAAATATTTCCAAAAAGGTGACCACAATTTGACCTTTACTTCCTGTCCAAACCGGAAGTCAAACTTTAATATTTAAAAAAAATCATATCTCAACAACCACAAGAGGTAAATTTAAATTTGTTGCACCATTGTACTGATCGTTAATTGTCAAAAAATATTTACAAAAAGGTGACCCCCAATTTGACCTTCACTTCCTGTCCAAACCGGAAGTCAAACTTTAATATTAAAAAAAAATCATATCTCAACAACCACAATAGGTAAATGAAATTTTTTGCACCATTGTACTGATCGTTACTTGTCAAAAACTATTTACAAAAAGGTGACCCCAATTTGAACTTTACTTCCTGTCCAAACCGGAAGTCAAAGTTTAATATTTAAAAAAAATCATCCACAAGAGGTAAATTCACAATCTTTGCACCATTGTACAGATCGTTAATTGTTAAAACAATTTTACACAAAGGTGACCCCAATTTGACCTTTACTTCCTGTCCAAACCGGAAGTCAAAGTTTAATATTTAAAACAATCTACTTCCTCCCGAACACCTAGAGTTTGTGTCAAGACAAACTCTGAATCTCTAGTTTTTTTTGTTTTTGTTTTTTATTTGCTCTCGGGGTTTCGCTGGGCTGCGTCTATCTGGTTTTACGTCTTTGCATTTTAATTAATTTTCTTGTTCAATCAATCAATTTTTGTTTCCAATTTTATTGTAATTTCTGTTTTGTTGTTTTTTAAACTTTGTATAAATGTGTATGCATTTTGTATATTCTTCCGCAATTCGACCTTTGGTTGCCATGGAAGAACTGTTTTTAAAGAATAAACCATTAATGAATGAAAAAAAAGTATTGTTATTATGTGTATGCCTTTTGATAACAAACAAAAAATATTTATTGTAACTTACACTGTGTTCTTGACCAATGTTTACCTTGTTTTGATCTTCTCTGCGGTTCGATTATTCTGTCCGCACGATGTGATCACGTGTCATACACCTACTGTTCCATTCATTTTCACGGTCATTACTGGATGAGCTGAGCAGAGCCGTATATTGGGCCGGCTCTAGCACCGGAGCGCGATTTTTTTTCTGCAAACAAGAATTGCCATCCCGCGATATTTCAGCCAATCAGATGTCTTATACATATTCGTCATCTTAAATAACGTGCCATGTGATTGGCTGAAATATCGCGGGATGGCAATTCTTGTTTGCAGAAGAAGAAAAAATCGCCTCCGGAGCGGCAAACAGCGCCCCCACCCGACACAATGCGTTAATTCGTGTTGAAAACATGTACAATACAAACCCACGGCTGTTTCAGTTTTATTCAATATGTTCCATGGCAGAAATGCGCTATTCAATTAATGGAATTAAGATTTCCATTGGAAGCATTATCATTTGTCTTTCCACATATGGTCCTTTGCATTGTCATGTACAATGCACCGTACTTTTGACCGCCTGAGGGCGCTGTAATTTACTTCCGGGGGTACAGATTCAACTTTGGCATTTTGGGGTCAATTAAATAGAAATGAATTGCGCTAGGCCGGTCCTGAGTGTAAGTTGGATATGCGAACCTGTTGTGTGCCGTTGTGCCCAAACAAATCTACAAATAAGGAACAAGAATTTAAAGGCAGATTCGCCTTATACTAGAATTTGTAGCGAACATTTTGAAGGCGGCAAGAAGTTGAACAACAGTGCTATTTCGACCATATTTCCATGGACAAAGGTAAATAAACCAAGAAAACTACCCACTGTAAGGCAATTACCTTCGACGGGAAAAGAAGTGAAAACAATCCAAGTTTCTCCATCAGATTTTGTGAAGCCCATTGACATCGGTGTCCAAACTGAGGGCCAACAATGTGGACATGAGCATACACCAAACGGGCGTGATGAGATTGGCCAACTAAAGAAAGAGCTCAGTGAGTGTCGTACCCAACTTGACCGCACAATCAAGAGTAAGCTTGGCATTGAGAAATTTAAAGCCTGTGACTGTGACATCTGTTTCTACACAGGTTTTCCAGATTTCGAAATATTCAAGATTTGTTTTGAATACTTTGAGCCATCCATCAACCACTTACCAACATGTAAATTTTTGGCCAGACAGAAACTGACTCCCATGAACCAATTTTTCATGGTGATGTGCAGACTACGACTCGGTCTTCTCGAGAATGATTTAGCTGAAAGATTTGATATCAGCCAATCATCTGTATCCAAGATATTCTCGTTATGGATCAACAGTGATGTGTTACGAGTTGAAGGAGCCTTCTCGAGAACGTATCAAGGAAACAATGCCAGAATGTTTCTAGGCATATCAGTCAACGAGAGTAATCATAGATGCAACAGAAATTCAAATGGAGAAACCATCTGCACCAGACATGCAGTCTGTAACATTCTCAAATTACAAAAGCCGTAACACAGTAAAAGTTCTCATTGGCATTACGCCAAGTGGAGCAGTGTCTTTTGTTTCTGATCTCTTTACAGGTAAGCAACACTTTACAAACTGTAATGTCAATTTATTTGCCTACAACTATGTAATTGGAATTTCAAGCTGATACGGCTACACTTGCAATGAAAAGTTATTTGGGAGGCTACCCCGAGTTAAATAGTTTGACTGAGGAATTTAGCATATAAATGGACATTGGAACAAATGAGTGCCTAAATCAAGCTAGTAGAGGTTTGTTGGAGGTTAAACAGAAATTACAGAATCTAATGCCAGAACGGTTTAAAATAAAACAATCAAAAGCGATTATACATTCACATGTACCGACATGACCAAGGTACAAAATCCAAAGATATCTGTGAAATGGAAACAACTCCGTCCTACCCTTACTCTTGTTTTTAGCAAGCACTTTATAATTCAGATACATGTATTTTGTATTTGTGATGCAGGTTCAGTGTCAGATAAAGAGCTTGCATCATTATCCAACCTCCTGAGTAAACTGGAACCTGGTGATGGAGTCATGGCTGATAAAGGATTTGACATCCACGATTTGTTGGCACTAATTGGAGCACAACTGAACATTCCACCTTTTATGGAAGGAGGCCAGCAAATGTCAGTACAAAATATTGTTAAAATACGTAACATTGCATCCCTTCGTATACACGTTGAGAGATGCATGGAACAAATCAAGAACTTTCATATCTTTGATAGGCCTATAAGGCTTATCGCTAATTATTGCAAATCAAGTTGTCTTTGTTTGTACATTGCTTACAAATTTCAGGTGCCCATTAGTTTAAGAATTTACAAAGACTATCACATGTTTGTAGATTCTTCATGGATGCATTTTTTTAAATGTATAAACTAAGTTTGTAGATTCTACTTCAAACCATTAATTATTGCTTACCGGTATAGACCAATCTTATTTTGGCCAAATCCAACCACACTGTATTTTCCTTACCATTTCTGTGAAGCTGACATTGGATAGTCTTAGAAACAATGGTAGTGCAACACCATGATCTGTTTTACTTCTCTTTAAAATTTTTGTCAAGGTTTACTCTTATAAGCATATTTTAATTATATAGTCGAAAATTGGTATTTTGGAGGTGGCACTTTGATTGGTCCATAGAGATTATAGAGATCTGACCTAAAAGTATGCATAGTAGAAAATACAGATTCTTTGTCACCTGACTCACCTCATTTAATTTATCAATGCTAAATAATCTAAATATTATTTCAAAAATTCATATAGATTCATACAAATCCATTAAGTTTCTGTCTTTCAAGATATTACGTAACTTATGTAATGATCTAAGCAGAACTAAAGGTACCAGTACATGCAAGTGTAGCAAGATTTGTTGACACAAATAGTTGACTGTTAAAGGGAATTGCCGACGTGAATTGGGCAAAATTGCTGTCATTGAATACTCATGTGACTTAATCTGTTTTAATTATTTTGGGAAAAGTTTATCATCATCATGCTATTGTGAACAGGTCCTTCCAATCATACCCATTCCCAATCTGCCCAATCAAGTCCAGCATGCCCATTTAAGAAAAAGCAACTTTGAAATACACTGCTAAAAAGACAATTAATAGGTTTTGTAGCTAAAGCCACATTTAAATAGATAATTCCATGGAAATTGGAGTATGGGACTAATGACCTTTATTTGTATAATAACAGTACAATAACAGTCAATTTGTCCAAAAATGTATTTAAAATTGTACACAGTCAGTTTCCCTTGTGGTTTATTACATTATATAATCTTTCAGTCTTATTTGAGAAATAAAACAATCATTTAAAGCTTAACACTGTTTTGATAATCTTATTCACTTTATCAGTCTTTGTATGTCACTAGATGTTTTGTGTTGTTTTTTACTTCATTTTTCTAAAGATTTTTCATAAAGATAGAAATAATATTGAATTGTTTCTTCCCCCAACTGGGAGATGATACTGTAAATAATAAAGGTAAAATTGCAAATTGTAATTCAAGCATTTCACATTTCAGTTTGTCCAGTGTACAAAAAAGTGCATGGTATCAAGGTTTTATCACAAAGATCAAGGCAGATAATATATTATTTGAAAGATAATTTAATAAATTACTGTTTATATTAATAGGTCTGCATTTGAACAGAATATATAAATACCTTTAAATATAAATACCTTGTCAGGATCATACTCGACCCTAAATTCAACATGTCAAGCATTGCATTCAATGTACATCATCCAACATTCTACGAGCACACGTGATAATAATGTACTGGTATAATATTGTACACAGTGTTGTATAATATTGTACACAGCTTCCCTACTCTTCATAGTTCACATTTATTTTCCTGGAACATTTATAATGAAAAAGTGGAAAGCCATGTTTCAGACGCCCTGTAAGAATTTCAGGCACAACACTTTCAATATAAAATGCCTTCAGTTTGGGAAAGATAGTGTGTTTCCATTTTTTTCTCATCAAACAGTATGCGTTCAACGTGAATATCTCTTCCCTGAGTTGTCTCTGTGTGCATTATAAAATCACACCACTTTCTCTTCGTTTCTGCCATCTGACATTGCACTTGATAGTAATACATATGGTTGGGTTTAAGCTTAAGTACACCAGTCTTGTCTCTATGAAGAGGAAAGGATGAACCACGCTTAATTGTAAGTTCTGATATTGTAAGATTAGTTGCAGGGTTCTTGATTTCAGCATTTCCTTCTTCATGCTGACTAGCTGGATCATGAACAACACGACCCACACTAGCTCCCAGCCATGAATGCTCAGGCATTAAAGCTAATCCCGTTTCCTTCACTGAAATGTCTGGATGACTATTCATTTTCATGTACTCAACATATGCTTCAGCAGCCTTGGGTTCAAATTCTATCCCATGTTTACAAGCCTTTGGAATATTTTTTTGCTTTTCATATCCCATGATTTTTATCACTAGATTATCTGGAGGTGTTGTTTTTCTTTTGTTGATGATGATACCGACAACAGATGCGGTTATTGTACCGTGTCTATGTTTAAACCAGTTTTCATTGCCTGATTGTCCCATGGTAGCCTGATCTATTTGCTCCACTTCTTTGATTGTCAGTCTCTGTGCTTTCTCATATTGCAGACACTTTTCCTTGAACTGTTCTTCCTGGGACAGCTTTTCAGATGGAGTTGGTGATGCTTTTAACTGAGGAAGTGTCAGTAGGCTTGGAAGTCTTAAATGTTGATGTTGAAGTCACAGCTGTTGTTGTGATTTGCTGGGTTTATGTTGAACCCTCTGATGACCGAATTACATTTCCACTGGTAGTGAGTGACTCAGACTGCTTAGATTGAGATGTGATATAGTCATGATCACAATGAATAGTAGCAAGTGATGGTGCAAATGGCAAGACATGGACAAATGCACATGGCTTGCCTTGTGATTCCAAGCTATCCAATTTTTGATGCAGTTGGTACACTCTATCACGGTTGTTTTGCTGGAGACTGATGGGTCTGGGATCAACCTGTCTTATTTTCGGTTTTCTCTTGTTTGGTTTGGTAGGGTCATGCTTCTGGAACAGTGCTTCATGGATTGGGAAGTTATCCACTTTTCGCTTTCTGGAAGGTATATGCCACTTTTGAGGAAATGATGTACATGATACATTGGTGGTATTGGTGCTGCTTCCTTTAGAATTGGTACATGCATATAAAAATGCTGCAACATGACAGCAAATGCCCGAAAGTCCTGCAGGGCATGAGCAATATGCAGAGTGTATATAAATGCTTGATTGCCACATTGAAATATAGGTTGAATATGGTGTACTTTTTTTCATTGATGGAAGCACAGTGGCTTTGAGGTATATGAACTCAGAATCTGATGACATGGGATGGTACATAACTTCTGTTACATGTCCAGAACAAGAAAGTCTGTATCCTTTACCAAACTGTTTGTCACATCCTTTTGCCTTCTGTTGTAGATGAGGCTGGTTAACAAGAAAGTGCCACATGTTTCCAAAACACAACCCAGTGGGGACCTGTCAATCAAATAAATACAACAATTATATTATTTCAAAGGAATAACAGAAAAATGTGGTTTACTTGCAACAGACCTGAAAGGCAAAACAAGATGTACAGTTTCCAGGCTAAGCTCATCTTAACGAGATAATAGTGTGGTCACATCCACAAAAAACAGTTTTTGCTTCATGCACAAAACTTTTTGGAACCTACATGAATTCTAAATTCAAAGGTATAGTGGCTTGAAATGACCATCACATTTTGTGAAAATGTTCATCACACCTGTATGCTTTTTGAATTTTGATTGCAGTTTGATATTGTTTCATGACAAAAAACCCACATTGGTTATGAATAGCTTTCATGTTGAAGAAACTAGGGATCTACTGCTAACTGTACCATTTTCCCACACCCTTTACACCAATTCACATTATTATCTTTGTTGTTAGGGTAAACTGGGGGAAAAACGCATTTTTTTATATTTTTTGTTAAATATCTCAGTACTACTTGGAGACACTAGGAAATAAATGTGTGGTTTTTTGCAATACATCTCTCCTCTATCGTGTGCAAATAATAATATCATGGTCATTATACTCAAACTCACAATAAATAGCACCAACTACAAATTCATTTGAATGCCACTTGGCCACAGCTTTCAAGCTTTTTTATTCAAAGAGGTTGACACCATCAACCACCGGAATACCAAACTATGGGCAAACCGGATTTGTCATTAAACAGCATTTGATAAAGACAAACAAACAGTAAACACACACCCTGAGATACCCAAGACCTCAGAGAAAAAACAGCTGGGACCACCTATACAGCGTACCCAAGACTCTGTATACCCAGACCTGGCACCACTAACCCCCAATGGGGATATTTATTAAAACATACATTTAAATGTTGACAATAACAAACAGTATAATGCACATGTGTAACATATACTAATACACAGCATATCATAATTATGAATCAATACAATATGAATCAACCAAGTGTTCGCGTCCCAACTAGGAAGCTGCGGTCTGAACTAGCCCGAGGGAGATCCCGGCACTATGAACACTTGATAACATGTAAATAACGGAGGACTAAAATCTCCATATTATTAAGTTTAATTTTCTAGGACTGCAGTAACTGTTAATTGCCAGAACTGCTGCACCAAAAGTGGGAAGTTAATGTGCTATTCCGCCCAAAACTGCCACACGCGAGAAGCGCGCCCAAAGGAACAGAACAAAAACACCCACAAAAGTGCACCAGTTACAGCACAGACAGAATACAATTACACAGATTAGCCTTGAAAATGGAAAGCCCTTTTTGGAGACAGATGGACCCAATCGAAACGATAAAGGCTAGCATCCGACCAGATAAACTGCGGGAGCTGCAGTACCCTAGCCCCAAGCTTTTTACACTGCGCTTTCACCCAACAATTGGCTGCTTTACGTGCGTTCTCGATGGATTTTTGAGAAGTGGCACCAAAATAGAACATTCTCAGGAGAATGTCTGACCAAACTACAATAGTTTGCGGAAACCTTTGCCGGCAAATGCCCAAGGCCGAAGTAATGAGCTGTCTCAAAGTGAACAAGTCCCGAGACACCAAATCATTCGTCCCTAAGTGCAAAATGATCAAAGCAGGGATAGGGTATGAAACCCTGATAGCAAACCATGAAGGTCCTTCATGTGAGCACCTCCTCGGCCATTCCAACACACCAGATTGGGTCAAGCGCCAGCGACCAGACCCCTTTATGTCTGCAACGGGCACCCCCTGTGCAAAAGCTGTGGACGCAGCTCCCATCCGGAAAGAATGGGACCGATAGCGATCACCCGCCACCCCACAAACAACAAAGCAGCCCTAAGCACCACTGTGAACTGATACCGTGTGAGGGGATCACCACGTTTATGGCGGAACAAGGGGCCGGACAATTGTTCCCGCGCTTGCAAATACCCTTGCAAAGCAGTAACTGGACAGATTGCCACAACCTGCAGCCTTGCGATATGAACCCACTGTGGAGGGCCAGCCTGATTAGTTTTAGAATGACGTATGGCCAAGACCACAGACATGCTAGATTGATTGCCACAGAAACACACACCGGAATACTGTAATATAGACTCTTGCATATGGTAAGTGGAATTGGCGGTAAACCCCAAACGCGCAAAAAGCCGAAAAAGCTGCCGAAACATGGTGCTTTCAAATTGGGAAGCACATACCTTGGGCAACGCCTCTAAAAGTCGGCACAAAAGCGACAATGAAATCGGCAATCGCTCATCTTGCCTAGCCCTGTCCCGCCTGTAAACCTACCAGCAATTTTGCCACAATAAAATTATTAGTTGGACCGGCCCATCCTCTAAGTTTACAAAAACACCCCACCCCTGCCACATATGTATTAATTGTGGATGGAGAATAGTGAAGTAAAGACAGCCATGAGATTAAACCTGCAATGTCTTGCAGAGAAACAGTTGACACAGCCGAAGCTTGATGTGCTTTAAAACGGCAAAAGGCGTGCCACCCCGACATGTAAACCGTGTGTGTATTCTTAGCGAACACCAAACTTAACAACCATCCCATTTCCGGTGCTAAAACACGTGGGGCAGCTGAGGTAAAGGGGGTCATGCCCGGCTGGGCCCTTGGAGCTAGGGCCCGAAAGCGCCCCATCTGAAAAGTGCATCAGCTATGTTATTATGAACACGTGGTAAATGCACTGCCTTAAAAATTATATTGAATTCGAGGCATTGCATGACCATTGCCCGCACTAATTGCAATGCGCATACAAGGCGACGTTTGTTTATTTATGATCCCCACAACAGCGATATTACCGTACCGGAACAACACCCTGCAGTTCACCAACAAGGGGGACCAACAGAGGAGCGCCACTAAAGCAATGGACGGAGAACTAGCCAGCCACACTGACGGACAACGCCCATGAACCCACCTCCCTTGGAAAGAAGCCATATATAGCCGATGGATGCCGATGGATGCAGCAGCATCAGTGAATAATCCAAGAGCAACAATTGAATCCCAATTTTCCCGCAGGAATGCAGTAAGACCGCTGCAAGAATGACAGCCACATGACCAGATCGAGCTTCGCACCTTGCGAAAGGCGCACCCTGTGGTGATGCGGCTGCTTGAGGCCCACTGTCAGTGCAATAATACGCCGTAAAAACGCACACCCCGGCGCAACTGCTTTACACACAAAATTCAATGACCCCACTAAGGATTGAATTTTAACTAAACTGGCTTTTGGCCTGCCAAGTAAGAGTTGAATCTGCCTTGTGAGTGGTTGAACTTTGACCTGTGGGACCCGGACCTGCCCTCGAACAGTGTCGATTTCGAGCCCCGATTATGAGATAGTTTGTACCAACAAAGAGAAAATCAACCAGATAATGTGTGACAAAGCCTGAATGTGCAATTGCTTTCACTTAGCTGGAACCCAGAAAAGTGCTCAACTTCCCAAAGAGCACGGGAAATGGAACATCCCATCGGCAGGCACTTGCCAAATAAAATTGGCCCCCAAACCTGAAACCCAAAAGCTCGTAACCACGAGGGGAAACTGGCAAGAGCCGAAAAGCTGATTTAATGCCTGCCTCAACAAGCCATGCATTACAGCCTGCCTGCAAAACCCCTACATCAAATGGCGCATAACCCACTTTGCGTTAACCTTACCAATGAAAGCACTGACCCCCTTTCCTTGTGGGAAAGACAGATGATGAATGAGACAAAAAGTCCCATTTTTTTATTTTATATTTTAATAGGCACTAAACTGAAGTGGCAATTTGAAATGGACCAGCAACGCGACCTGCACCCTTGCATGGCCTTTGGATTACCAACGCTTTTGGTAAATGCTGTACGAGAGCGCTGCCCAGCACTATCCATCGAGCAGCATGCGTGCACACATGGCCAGAACGTGAGAAACATGTTACACCCGCTACCACAAGAGCAACCTCAGAACCTGAAGCCCTTATGAGCTTTGGCAAGCACTGAAGGACTTTCAAAAACAAAATTGACATGCCAATGTAAGCACTACTCCAAACTTTCTTTCAATGACTGCGAAATAATAATAATAATAATGTGTGGACTTATATAGCGCACGTATCCACCAACTAAGTGGTGCTCAAGGCGCATTATATCATTACCCCTGCTCATAAATCATTCCTGAAACCATCTCATATACAGCTCAATTGCTGCCATTACAGCGCATATAGGGCTAATCAACCAACTCTGCCCTCACAGGTACCCATTTAACCCCTGGGTGTCTTGCTCAAGGACACAAGTGTCACGACCGGGATTCGAACCCACATTCTGCTGCTAACACCAGAACTTGAGTCCGGTAAGCTAGACCGCTCCCCAGCAGTAAACTGAGTCGGCGCGTGTAATAGGAGCCGGCTAAGTTAAAGAAGCCAAACCAGCACAAGACGCCTGCGTTGAAAGAAGCATGCTGGGAAAAACTTGAGGCCCAGTGACCATCCCCCCTGTAACCATAGGGAGCTGGTGACTAATGCTTGGCAGAACAGATGTTGCGAGCACTGATGGCACAATGCCACCACTACTCGTACTAACGCCGCTTGGCTGACTTTAGCAAGCGGCTTGGTTAAAGCGCATGATTAAGGCTCCAAACACTGGACCCGTTAAATGACTGGGGGCACTAAAATTATAGTAGGGACCGCAACCCCTTTTAAAATGCCATTTTATGCTAAAACTTTTGATTATGATAGAGAATATAGTTCTAATTGAAACCTTTTTTCCCCATACAAACCGGACTTACGGTTATCAAGTTATTCCCTTTTTACTGTTTACATTTTCAGGAAATTTTGTTCAATTTCCCTATGGAGCTTTTGGTATTGTTTACCATTTTAAACAAGTTGGTAAACAAAAGGAAACTGCCATATTGTAAATACTATCTTCCACGGCCCTGAAACTTTATGAAGGTGTACCTGAATGTTGCCAAAACAGTTTATAAAAATTTTAATTTTAGTTGTTAACGATGTAACAAACATTGCCATGGAAACAATAGTAAACAACAATAATACCTCCATTGGTCAAAATTAGATATTGAGTAGCATAACAAAGAATGCCTTGACAAAAAGAGCTAAATGAGTAATAACTAATATTATTATTAGACTACTACAACTAGCAACAAAACCAGTCCAAGTGGGATTACCACAACACAGTCCACAAGTCCAGCGGCAACGGCTGCTTCCCGTATGCAAGGGTACACTAGACTGACCTGACTGGACGGATGGTATGGTGGGTGGTCATGCCAGCATCAGATCCAGCATGTCCAGATAACAAGGGTACAGTCAGACACTGTCACCGAGCTTGGGGCCGAAACCTCCACCGTCTCATGATGAACCTGGCGTCTGGGAAGGGGGCCGTGCGACTACGCTTATCCTTCAGTAGGGGGAGCTCTCGTGCCTCACCCGCCACCGGAGCCGCCCGCAACCGGGCTGGAGGGCGAACCCGACGCCTCGGTCGTGGCATCATTGAAATGACTGACGCAATACAATAGACAATGAACTAGCTGCAAGTGCAATTGCAATCAAGGGCTTGTAGTCGGGAGACCGGACTCGAAGGTCGCCTCGTAAATTGTAAAGTTAACGTTAACGTTAGGCCCCTATTCCCTCGTGACAACAAATTCAGCCCTGTTAAAGGTTGTGCAACCGCAAACAAAACGAAGAGGTGTGAAGGCCGATGTACTGCAGTGATTAAACAATCCATAAGACAACAGAAGATCTAACTAGTAACTGTTACATTGAAGATGAACTACTGTCACAAAAACTCTTCTAGTAATGATGAAGAGAATCCAAAAATTCGTGTCGCCAGACGAGCCGTCTCACGAGTCGTGCGCACCAGTCGATCTGCCCACGAAGAAATTTTACAATAACGTTAGTTCTTGAAAATAAATATTTGTTACAACCAACCGAACTGGTCCGTTGTAAAAGTTCCTGTCGCCAGACTGGTTGAATCGTACACAGATAGAACTGTATCCACCGAAGAAAAGTTAAATTTGTTGAAAAAACATAAACCGCTAACCCAAAAACTCCATGGACTTGTTAATAAACAAGGAGCTGTGACAAGAATGCCCCAAACCGCACTGGTTGCTTGACACCAAGCGCCAACCTTTACAGCGCGCAACCTGATTGGCTAAAAACCTCCACCAAAGTTTGCCACCAGACAAACTATTGGTGGAGGCCTAAAAGCGGGAAACTTCCCGCCTACGCCCCTGATTGGCTGTACCATGATCCACCCTGGGCATATAAAAGGCTTGACGTGGAAAATAGCCCATAAGCCTGCCGCTGGCTAACGAGTGCACAACAATATGCATGCCCATTGAGAAAACCCGATCCGTATTGTAAGTTGCGCATAACGCATTTGATCACTTTCGTGATAAAATGATATAACATATTTTTTTTTTTAAATATTCTTTTCAAGGGAAATGAGTCTTCAGGTTTGATTAACAACTTGCATATGCAGGCTTACCAGATAGGGTCGAGAACTCCCATTTTGTTTATATCATGGCTTTATCTTGATGTAATATGTTGAGTTGTTTTTGATTTTACCAATGGATGCATCACTTATCTTTACAAGGTGTTCTGAAGTGGTTCAAGCCTCAATTTGAACTCATCATCTTGGTAATGCTTCCTTGGCGGTTGTAATTGTGATTTGTAATATAATGGTATGTATAGTAGCAGAGAGCACAGACTCAAAGAAGGGTGTGTTTTTTTTGTCAGGAATGGTTGTAAATGAAAGGTTAAGTTCTGTGTGGTTATTTGAAATTGAACTATTGGTCATATTTAATTTTGGTGGCAATATTGGTTGATTGCAAGAATTCTTTCAAATTGGAAAATAAATGTTCATCTGCTTCAATAATTGTTTTACACTGTGTACATAAAACTTTAGGCAGCATTTGGAACAAAAGCTGGATACATAATAACCAGAAAACATTTAAGGGTACTGTGCAAACAGATGGCATATTGGATTTATGGAGATGAAAGTGTTTTTGAAATTGTGTGAGGCTCAATTAATTATAATTTGATTATCTAGATTTGAGAATGTTTGAATCCTCTGCCTTATAATTTTATGTTACTGGGTTTTTATGTTTATATACGATTAGTAGCAGTTATTTTAAATTGGTGGCAGTTATGGATCTTCCATTATTTTTTTCTGCGAAGTACTTACTCTAATAATGTTTAGATGTGGAAAAGTAGGAATATAGTTAGTTTGGTGCTTTTGTCCACTCTTAAAACATAAATATTATGTAATGTTTATGTATAATATAAATACTTACTGAAGTTGTAGAGATTTCACTTGTGATGAGGCATCTGCTGTTATGAGAACTTCCCATGGGATTATATCCTTCAGTAGTTTTGTTCCCAGTACTTGTGTCAATTTCCTGCTGTTGATGGTGAATACATCATCTGCAGCCGTTACTAAGTCTGTGGTGTCGCTGTGTTGGAAATTATATTAAATATTTTATATTACATTTGGTGTAGTTAACGCAATTTTTTATACATTTATTGTTGATGTTAATTTTTAATTCATTAAGAGCTGTGGTGAACAGTATGTTTCTGCTGTGTTGAATTTAACTGATTTTTGTGGTGCAACATAAAGGATTTGGTGACAAATGTTGAATTTAATTCATATTTAAGTGACATTTAATTTATTATTTGCTCTCCTTTTTCTGAAAACCCTTGATTCGCTGTTGATGTAAATATGTTGATCAAATGTTTATGGTGTGACTGTCATTTGTATAATTGTTTTCCTCATTCTTTCAGTTTGGGTAAGGATAGGTGGTAATGCTTACGGAGTGATTGGTGAGGAGAAATGAAGGGTTGTTTGAGTTGGTTTATGGATCATAATATCCTGAACAAAGAATGAACTACTTTAAATCAATTCAATGAAATATACACACACACACACACACACACACTCTCAAGAAAATAGGCCCTACAACACTACAATTTGTATTTATTAGATTTCCACTGAATAATGGTTCTGTGAAGGTTTTTGGATACATTATAATACATTAACGAGTGGGTGACCTTTGAAAGTCATTGTTGTAGAATCATGTTCATAGACAATTTTACTTATGACGGTTTTTCAGACAAATATTTCTCAGGATGTTTGGTGGCAGTATTAAGATTATAGCAAGTAAAGTTTTTAATTCAAATTGAAATGTTTGTTTTTGGATAATGACTAATAGTTTACATTGTCTTTAATGTTTATGTTGATAGTTGGTAAAAAATATGTGTTCATATTGTATTATTAAGTATGAATATAAACTTAATATATGTATGGGTATTATGTACATTATGTATGTAGTTGTATATTATATTTGTTTCATAGCGAGTAATTTTTGGAGCAAAGATCTATAGTGGTACCGAGGTGAATATTTTGTACTTACTTGAAATCATTTCCTGAATACGCTACAATCGTGCATTTCACTTCTGGGATATCTTCCGTGATATCTTCCGTGATCTGAAGGTGTGTACAAAAAATGGAAAAAGTAATTGGATGTGGGTGAGCATGGAATATGCTGTTTTTGTAAATCTATTCTATGTTCATAAGATGAGTTTCATATTCGAAATGAAAGGAATTTTAATTTGTTTGGAATAATGAAAATGAACATTTATGCCAGTGAAGATGATTATAGTTCAGTTTGCAAACATGATTTGGTGATACTGATGACACATGATGGGTACTTTGTGAATTTAATAACATCCGATTTACTCAAATTAAAACATTCTGTATGTGATCATACAAAATTGTAGAAAATGACGAGGGGAAGGGGGGTATTATTTGCCTCTGTGATCCTTTTAAAATAAGTATTTAAATGGGCCCTGGTTGCTTTATGTATAGTGCTGGTTCAACTAAAATGAACAAATGAAATTGTGGTGATACAATGTGTTTCAGTAACTTACCGTTATTGTTGTTTCTTGTGTTGTGTTAAGAGTTACTGCAGAGTTGAATACATTAGTTTCAACGTTAGAGATGGTGGCATGGACTTCTGACTGTATGTTTTCATCAGCAAGATTACCCCATAAGTTGCACTTGATAGAGCTTTTAGTCTGAGGATCGTAGATGTCAATCTTTTTGCGGCGCCATGTTGGTCCTTCTTTCACAGGTGAGACCTAAATATGTTGTGAAAACAAAGTTAATTTGTTTTTGAATTTATACAAATTTTTGAAGGGGTGGTAAAGTATTGGTTGTTTGTTGAGTTCATCAACTTGAAATCTTTAGTTTTTAAGAAATATATTGAAAGTTACTTGTGAAACTGTAATAACAATATGAAGATGGTAATTTTTGAAGATATCCGTATAAAATGATTTCATGTGTTTAGATGTTTAGTTATATGTGTTAAAAGGTTATTTAATAAATGTTGCCTTTGAAGGAGATATAAATAATATTTGACTGGCTTAATTTTCTTGAAGATGGTAGTATTTGTGAAATGAATAGTTTTCAGGACAATTGGTACCTGTATGAATTTTATACAAAGTAAGCTTTTATATTCAAGAAAGGTTTAATTGTCTAAATAATTATTACTAAAGGTCTACCTTGTCTTTAATTTGTTATAAAGTACATGTTTGTCAATATTTCAATAGTTTTATCAGATATCAGAGTTGATGATTGTTTTTTATTGAAAATTGCCAATGGATTATAATTATTGTCCACCGCTGCTTATGCATATGTACATATTTTGGTTGTTCAAATATGAGAGTTAAAGCATTGGTAAAATTGTATGTTAATTGCATTATTTATGTATAATATTCTTGTCATTGTAGGGCATTAAGTAAATTGTTCATATTTATATGTCTCTTACATTTTTTATGATTCCCTCCATGGATAGTCTTCTATCTGATGCAGAAGCTAAAGCTTCCGGTATGGATACAACATAGGCTGAATAATACTCATATTCTATTTCGTCAGGAACTTCAAATGGTGTAGTTTGGAAAACCTGGAATGAAATGGAAAGTACTAATTTATAGGTTTGTAAATATTATGGTTATTAGATTTTGAAAGTAATCAACCTTAACTCAAGGCTAATGTTTCATGGAGGCAATGGAAGTCTTTATTTCTATGCCCAGCTAGTATTTGCCTTGGTGTCCTTTGAAATGTTTCTATAATAATTGTTTTTTTTTCTGTTCAAGTATGATGAATTGGGCCTGTCAGCCCG
The DNA here is from genome assembly GCA_029582265.1 of Zoroaster sp. YZ-2022. NCBI lineage: Eukaryota > Metazoa > Echinodermata > Asteroidea > Forcipulatida > Zoroasteridae > Zoroaster > Zoroaster sp. YZ-2022. The sequence continues at coordinate 1,721,749 of CM055836.1, read as the reverse complement.
CATTCATACAATCATTACTGCTAGAAGCCTAATGAAATAGAGTACATCAGTATAATTGTACAACCAACTCTACTACTGGGAACTGTGATAAGGCTCATGTCATGTATTTGTATGTACTGTAGTACCATTAAAATAAAGTTAAACAATCTGCATTTGTAGCTTAATGGTTACATTATAATTTTAAACTGTATTGGGAATATAGTTATAGAGATAAATCTTTGAAATTGCATTTATAACTTTAGTTGGATGTATATAATAATATTAGTTTCATCTCATTGTAATGTAAAGAATGTTTATTTAGGTGAAGTGGTATATTAACCCTTGATTTTGAGTTGAGTTTCAGAATCTTTATGGTTGGTGATGCATTGAGTGTATACACCATGAACTTTAGAAATGCTCCTCGGGTTATTCTGTCAGTTTGCTGTTTAGAATGATCTGATGTGAAGATTATGTCAACTATCTCCAACTTTTCAGTGATTCCTCGAGCTTTGGACACTTTTCCACGGTCATATGCTGAAGTTAAAATCTTCAAATTAATGGATGTCATCTGTAGAATGAGAAGAGAAAAAAGAAAGGTTAATTGTTATTTGATGTTTAATTGACAAATACAGCACAACGTCTACAGAAAGCTCACGCACACAGATCGGTACCTGAACCAGCGATACTTCCATCACCCAAGCATCAAGTCATCGGTCAACTGTACCCTTGTACAACGTGCCTACAATATTTGTGACAAGGACAGCCTTCCCAAGGAACTACAGCGTATCCGAACAACTCTCAAACGCAACGGTTACAATCGCAGCAAGATCAGTACAGTGAAGCCGGTTCCAAACCCTGAAAGCAAGGTAAGTAATCTAACCCTCTCTGCTTGTGTCCGCTATCTAGGTTCGACGTCTTACAAACTACAGTGCATCCTCCGACGAGCAGGCATCGATGTGTTCCACTCAGCCCCCAGCAAATTCCAAGGACTTCTACACACTCACAAGTACAAACTGGACCCAAACAGAGTGGGAGTCTACCGGATCCCCTGTGAGTGCGGTAAGGTGTACATTGGCGAAAGAGGACGCCACTTCCCCATCAGATTGAAGGAACACCGAGTGTATGGCCGCAGAGGAGATTTCGAGAAGTCTGGTATCATTAAGCATTTGCACATCAAGGATCACCAAATTGACTGGCAGGCAGCCCAACTCATAACACCCATCGACACATATGGCACAACAGACGTATCAGTGAGGCCATCAAGATCGTCAAACACGACACTGTGCCACAGAACATCGGCTTCTACATCAGCGATATTTGGCGATCACTACTACGGACTGAAGGATTGTCTATATTCAAAGTCCATAATGCCCCAGTCACACTGGAGGATACGACAACTTACAACAGGTTACGATCGTCTGCGACTGGAAATTACAAGGAATCGTAGAAAAGTCCTGCGACAAGTCCCGGGTGGTTGCGGGTGGTCTTGGGTAGTCGCAAGACCGAATTCGGTCTTGGGGAGGTTTTCGATCATGTTCAAAAACCTGGCTGCGACCAAACTGGTCGTAGCTGGTCGTAGGTAGGTCTTCAATAGTCGTGCGATGGTCGTGCTACAAGTCTTGGGTGGTCTTACGTAGTCGTGGTTCATCGTGGGACTATCCAGTCGTCCAACAGTCGCACGACTATGCACGACTATTCGCACGACTTGTCGTGCGAATGCACGTCTAGTCACACGACTATGCGTGACTAGTCTTGCGACTGCACGACAAGTCGTGCGAATAGTCATGCATAGTCGCACGACCAGTCGTGACTAGTCGTGCGACTGATCCTTGACAATCGTAGGTAGTCTTGGGTGATCGTACGACAAGTCCCTCAAGGTCTTGCGACCAGTCGTGCTATCAGTTGGCTACAAGTCGCAGACCAGTCGGGGACAGGTCTTATTGTGTGACTGCTAGGCCGACATCGCAGAAAAAACCTACGACCGGGCCAAGACCGCCCTAGGTCGCACGACTGACATGGTCGTAGGCAATCGCAGCTCCAATGTGACTGGGGCATTACCCACCCCAGACTGAGGGATCTGCTGTATCTTAAGTCAACCATCCTGTGCTTGTTAACAACGGATTCAGTTCAGTGAGCACATACTCCTTTCCCCCAAACCCTAGGATCCTCGTCTCAACAGTTCCACCTGCGTGCATCAACGAACTAATCCTCCAGTATCCATTAATGGGATGATCCTCTAGCAGCCTACTTTAAGCAGCAGCATTTTGCAGAGTCTGGCATTCTCCTGAGGGCGATCAGAGCATATTGAGCTAAACGTCGAGTTGTACCTCCAGTTCTTTTCAGAACTAATTACTACTCAATTGAGATTTCACATGGTGTCACTGCAATTAGTCTTACAAATACAAAGTAAATGTATTTAGTTGAAATTACATAGTATAGATTGATAGTATAATGGAGATATATCGTTTGGTAGGCCTAAGTCAGTTACTTAAGAAAAAATAACCGTGTAGATAATGTGGTATATTTACATGTATGTGGGAGTAAAATGTTGCATATAACCCGCTCTGGAAAAAGGTGATATAAGTTGCACTGTGTATTAATACACAATAGGCCGTTCCATGTTGAGAAGGTGAAAAATCTTTTCAATTTTGCTGTTGTTTTGTATTGCATTAGTACTAGTAGTATGGTACTTGACAATGGCATTTGAATTAGATTTTTATTCCTCAGTTTTCATTGACAGAAATGTTGATTTTGATGAATACAGTGAAAAAAATTCCTCTTTTTATTACTTTTTAAATATTTGAACATGATGTGGACATGGTGATGTGGAAATATTAAAGAAAGTCATTATTGTCTTTAATATTGAGTCTAAGTTAGGACCTATTCAGATTTTTTGTTTGTTTAGGCCATGAGAATGAAAGTCATAGATTTGCGTCCACCGCCTGCATGTGTCGAAAGCTACTGCCTAAATTTTTCATTATTTGCCACAAAAAAGGTATTTCCACCAAACAAATTTAGTTCGAAATCATTCACATCAGTAAAATGATGTTTTTAGCAAATTTCCACCAGTATGTGCGCTATAAGTATAAATTCATTAGGCCTAGTACATGTTCTCTTATTTAGTTGTGTGTATGTCGTTCACAAAAAAGGTTGCATTGCACTAAAACTGTATGGTAAACTCCGTCCGATCCGCACCTGCAACATAAAAAGCTAAATAAAATTCAACATTTCAAATGATGTCATATTTACCTTTCTTAGTTTATAGGTAGGGTGAAAATCTTGATGAACTTCGGAGAGTGCAGCTTTCACTTGTTCACATAACAGTCAGAGATCTTGATCGATATCTTGACAAAAGCGCCCCTATCGTCGAATGTTTACAATTTTCGAAGATTCTAGAGAGATCGGAGAAGACCAGACTGGTCCCCTGTCTATATCCTATCAAGGATGTTCCCTGTCTTATATCCTATCAAGGCGTAGGCCATTCAAGGGATTTATTGCATACGTTGTGCCGTGACGTAAACTTCCACCCCTGTTTTCTGATTGGTCGAAAAGTTACATCATGTACATATTGCGCGCTAGCCACCACAGCTGTCTGTAGTGTGACTCAAATTGTCTTGTGCGACCAGTGTGTCTGGCTGTATAGTCGGCAGAACGCTTTATTATGTTATTCAAAATTAATGATATAAACTTAAAACGAAAAATACATAAATAAAATTGTTACAGATGTTTCTTTGGTTTTAGCTCTTCATGCTTTTTTGTGTCTTATTTCATTAGAACATTAAAACAAAAAGTTATAATTGAATAAATGTGTGCATGCTCTTTAAATAAAGAGATACGTATTTTATTTTATAATATTAAAACAACATTTAAATAATCCAAGTATTGTTTTAATTGTATTGGCATGGAAGATTGTATTTTTTCACGATGAAATAATTGTATACACTCCCCTTGTTTGGTTTATCTGATGGCAATGTTTTTGAGTATAACGTGTCGCCGTATTTTGTTTGTTAAAAAAATTTAATTTGGCAAATTGTTTGTTTTTTTTGTCGAAAAACTTACATATTGTTTTATCATTGTTACTGTTAGTGGGGCAGATAACAGCAATTTTTGAGAGGAATCGTGCAAATGATGATACAAGCATCAAATTTGGCACACTTGTTCTCCAAGTGATACTAATCAAATCTGCCCGATTGGCCAATTGAAAATCCAAGATGGCCGCCAAATTAGCCGCCCGAAGTTGACGTTTTTTGCTTAGAAGTATTTGTAGTTGTCCGATTTGCATGATCTAGGTGTGGATTCCTATGTTTTCAAGCCTGCTGAAGTTGATTTTCCTGTTTATAAAGCACACTGACACATATTTTTCAAGATGGCCACCAGATTGTCTGTTTTTCATTATGTAAGCTTTGCCCCGGCTAGTAAATGTTCAAAGTTATTCATACCATGCCACTGGTCCTCCAGCTGCTACTGTTCACATATGCAGCTGCAGAGTGATGTGCAGGGGAGCTCTGACTGAAAGCACTTGCATCTTCCTTTGCAACCTTTCTTACAGGAACACTTCGTCAGTTCCCGACAGCTCGCTGCAATAGGGGGTAGTGTTGTCCAACATATCTGCCATGTCTCTCCTTTCTGTGTCCACCCCCATTCAGCGGGACTGCTCGTGTCTGGATTGGAGATGGTTGCCTGGCCCCAGATGATCCCAGCCTGATAGGCCGCACGCTTTGCATGTTCTCTGAGGGCTGCCTGTGTTGGTGGAATTGAGTTGTACGGCCTCTGCTTGTGGGCAAAGAGATCTAGTCTTGCTTCATCCACACCAGTGGCTGCGCTTGATATGTCGTACATGCGGACAACGAATCTCTCCAGCCTCTGCAGGTCAAGATCACGAATCAATGTTGGATGCTGGCTGAGATTAGTGAATGTTTCAGAAACATCATCAAATACGTTCCAAGTCTGCCATGCAGATTTCCTCGCTTTCCCACGGAAGGCAGACACGACGTCACATCCAGTGAACGCATGAAAGTATGGGATCCCTCTAGCTTTCTCAAGCCCTATTGCAGAAACTACCTCATGGACTGGAATCCATCGCATCTTGGCTCCTTGGCCAAAGGCAATCCACATTTTCTCAAGACCCAGTTCCTGTTAGGGTAATAATAATCCTTTGATTTTTCCCCATTGTGGAAAAAAGTTGTAGGCCCTATAGTTTTTGACATTTGATAATAAATATGGCCGCTGGCTTTACTAAAGTTTAGGGTGAATGCTGAGGCTCACTTGTCCATTCTATAATATTTGTTGCTGTGAAAGGTCTAAAAGTGCCTTGTTGAAATTAACTTTTCTATTGTTGAAAACTGGATATTCGAAATACCAGGCTGAAAATGCAAAATTCAAGATAACCGCCAAATGTTGGGGCTATTTTGAATTCTTGTAATGACATTAAGAGCAGCACGTTTATTAATATTATTATCAAAATTCTGGGGCAAAAATTAAAATCAGTGGAAATGATATTTATAAAGGTCCTAATTTGTGAAAGTAACATTTTTTACATTTCGGATGTTATACCGTGACAAGGTCTAATAAATGGTTTCTATGGCAACATAAGACATTCTAATTGGTTTTTTTAAATTGTTTTTTACCATGATTTGTTGGTGATTGGATGAAGTGTTTAGAATGTTTACAAATAAACTTGTAGGGGGCACAATGTGCCGATATGGTGGTGCCTTGCATTGTATTTAACTGTGACCTTAGGCCGTGATTTAGTGGAATGGTTAATTGCTGGTGTAGCGTGCAGTGTACGTACAATAAAGTGTCAATACCATAGTCGTGATCGCACATGAAAAATTATTAGACCACAAGGAATATTAATTTTGGTAACACTTTTGTCCTATCTACAAACTAACAATTAGCAAAGTTTGCGTTTGTTAATGATGCCAGTTAATGTTTTGACGGTAAACTCGGACAAATTAATGATGTATAGGATGGAACACGGGATATTATGTTCCTGACACTTTCAGCACAGAGGTGAGTGTCGCAACCGTGACAGCAGGTGACATGGGAAGATCGGGCGTCTCGATCGGGTTCGGATCCCGTTTTGTGAAGGATAAGAAAGGGAATAAATGATAGGAAGAACAATTATTACAAACGCCAGAACACTTAAATCATGGAGGTCCTTCCTCCATGCTTAAACAAAAACACAAGGTGTTACGGGATGATGACCGAACCCTTAACCCGAACATAAACAATAGAGTTACGGGCTAATGCCTGAACACCTAAAAAGTGTTGTTTAAAATTATTATTAATCTCTCCTTGTAAAGGCGCCCTCTTTTGTTGTGATTGTTGGATGGTCAGCTTAATTATGTGTGTGACGTGATTATAATAAATAAGGTGCAGGGAACCAAATCTGTCATATCGTCGTTGAGTGACTTATGGTAGGAGCTTGGGTTGATTGGAATATGATTTAAAACGTTTTAGATACATGTAGAAGGTCTCATTTATTTGTGAAATCTAGTCATGACAGAATTACGAGGTCTTTTAGAATGTTGGTGTTTAAGATTTAGAATAAGAATATGCAGTGGATGTGATTTTGTGGTACATTTTTTTATGAACTAGTTCAGGTTGTACATGTACTGTAGGTCTAGTCCTAGGTATGAAGTCGCAATGTAATGTGGGTAAAGGTTGCCATATTGTATGGCCCATTCATATATTCTGTGTAATCTAGAGTAATCCTGGATTACACATTGTATGTATAGAATATGTAGCTATAGTAGCGGGTTTGCGGTATTGACATTTCCTATTCTGGTGACATGTAAAATTGCAAAATTTTAAATTGTTAATGTTAGGCCTAGTCGCTCTAGTGTTACTGAACACTTACGTTTTAGTTTGTTGCTTCCAAACTTCCCAAACTTGCGTTAAATATTACCATAATTATGGTATAGTAAATGTTTCTTACATTTCGGACGTTATACTGTGACTGAGTTTTTCAGAGTGTTGATTTTACGTGGACCAACTCGAGATCGCCATTTTTTGTTTAAATGATCTGGAATTTTGGGTTTAGCAGGGTACCCAGAAATGGCTTATTTTGACACTTAAAGTGACCTCAGTACTCGGTTTAAAGGTCAGATGTCATGTAGTGGAGTTGATGTTGTTTACGAAGGTTTTTTTTACGATCACAATCAATGGATTAGTTCCAGGTAAAGGGGAAAGGCTTTTTTTGCTGCGTGACCAGAAAAATGCGAATTTTTTTTTAGTTCAAAGCCTTTTTTAGATGGTAAATTCTTAGGGAACGCTTGAAATACACTCATAAATGGATTTATTGGGTTGTTTTCTGCCTAGAAAGTGTAAATTTAAAGCAGAAATATGTTTTGCATAGATTCGCAGTGAATGAAAACAAAACTAAATGAAGTTGCAATTTCGGGATGATGTGTATCGTCCATTAAATATGTAGTGTATCATCCTTGACCATGTATGTAATTCGCCGCACTCGTGAAATGATGTACTTACCTTTGGCTTAGCATTTCTGAGAAAACTATCGCGTATTAATGGTTACATAAACTTATCTAAGTTATACTTGTTACAAAAATAAAAATTTCACTAAAATTTTATGATTTAGTGCTTCTGAAAGTGGAAAATGTTGTTTAACCACTGATTTTATTAGATACAAATAGTATAGGATTTACATGACCTAAACAAATTTTTCCATGAACTTCTGTGATTTAAATTTTCTGTGATGTCAATGAGCTATTGTCTGTGGAAACCAAAATATATTAATGCTTTGCATTTGCAATGATTTTTTTGAAGAAAAACTGATCCTCAAAATGGACACATTCCTTTTAAAAAAAGTGAATGAAGACTACTTAATTTGTTGGTGTTTAATTAATTAGAAGTGGAAAATTATTGAGAAAATGAAACATTAATATCATGGTTATGAAAAGAAATCGTTTATTTGACAAAATGTTAACAGAATGTTTACACATTTCAAAGTTTTAAAGTACTTTTTGTAAAAATTTTAACCACCTTCCATTTTATTGGTCTTTCAAGAATATTGATTAAAAGATTTGAGAGCTTCTCCAAATTATATTATTTTATTTTAAAAATCTAAAACAATATTTTTATTTTCAAGATTAAAAACAATTTTACAACCATCTAGAATAAGATGAAACATGATTGAACTGTTTTTCTTCTTGGGTATATTTTCTGTGCCCCTATCAACTTTAACAGTTTGGGGGTGAGTCATTATACCAACATCAATTTTTTGATGACCACAATTCTGTGCGTCTCAAAAAACGGCATTCTAGTTAAAGACGTCCACACATGATCATGTATTGAAATTCAGCATTTTACAATATCATTAAAGGAGGTGTTCATGTTGTTGAGATATAGGTCTACATGTTTTTCATATCTTGATATTATGTTTATTTGAATTTTTGGTAGGCTTTCATTTATTTTTTGGTGATTTGTACATGTAAAATACAAAATAGCAATACATGTACATTCTATTGAAAGTTCAGGTTGAATAGTTGCATGCTTTTCATGACTTCTGATGTATTACATGTAGATGGTGACAGATTTTTGATACTGTGGTCATCAACTGGTCACCATGTACTGGATGGAATATCATAAAAAGCATGACAGGTTTGTATCTTTCCAGTAGGTGTCTGTATAACATTTTGTTTTATCCTTTTTATAGAAAATGGTGAAAGTTCCAAAGTTCACAAAATCTGAGGGTAGTGTTCATCGTTGTGTGGTCCAGGGGGGATGTGGTAAGTTGTTCATGTCTGTCATGCAGTCATGTCATTTCCCTCCTAATTCAATGTGTTTATTTCATTCCAAATGTTTGTCTTGTCTCCTCTCTCCTTCATGTATCATTTCATCTTCCTCTCATTCAAATGCCTTGAGGTTGGCACCTCCTCTTGGAAGTCGTCTGCCTGTGACTGTAGAGCAGTGCGCAAACCAGTTGGCACATGGAGAATGTGTGTTTGTACTCCGAGGATATCAGAGTGATAGTGCACTGATTCCTCACACTGAGAGTGACAGGGTGGTAGTGCCTTGCAACTGGCAAAATAAAGATAAAAGGTGCAAAACAAAGGTGGTAGTGCCTGTGAAGACAAAGGTGGAAGTGCCTGTGAAGACAAAGGTGGTAGTGCCTATGAAGACAAAGGTGGTAGTGCCTATGAATACAGAGGTGGTAGTGCCTGAGAGTACAAAGGTGGTAGTGCCTATGAAGACAAAGGTGGTAGTGCCTATGAATACAGAGGTGGTAGGGCCTGAGAGTACAAAGGTGGTAGTGCCTATGAATACAAAGGTGGAAGTGCCTGTGAAGACAAAGGTGGTTGTGCCTATGAAGACAAAGGTGGTAGTGCCTATGAATACAGAGGTGGTAGTGCCTGAGAGTACAAAGGTGGAAGTGCCTGTGAAGACAAAGGTGGTTGTGCCTATGAAGACAAAGGTGGTTGTGCCTATGAAGACAAAGGTGGTAGTGCCTATGAATACAGAGGTGGTAGTGCCTATGAATACAGAGGTGGAAGTGCCTGTGAATACAAAGGTGGAAGTGCCTGTGAAGACAAAGGTGGTAGTGCCTATGAATACAGAGGTGGTAGTGCCTGAGAGTACAAAGGTGGAAGTGCCTATAAATACAAAGGTGGACGTGCCTATGAATATTGCAATCAATATGAAGTGGACAGAACTATATGAGAACTGGAATGAATTAATAGAATATAGGAATCAAATGAATGAGACATGGAACGTCATTACTTCTAACTGTAATGCTGTCTATGGATTCATAAAGAAAGTGAATGTGATGTTGGAAAACAAAGGTTGTAAAACAAGAAAAAGTCACAGTGGAAAGAGGACAAAGAATGTACGTGTATTTGAGACATTTTACTGTGGAAAAAGTAAGATAACAACAGTGTTGCCTAGAAAGACACAAAAACTAAAGCAAACTGTTCAAAATGAACTGTCTAAGAAAACCAAGTGTGATTGTTGTACACGACAAGATGTGTCAAAAGAAGAACTTGTCAAGAAAAATACAAATTTAAAAGACAAAAAACAAAATGAACATGTGACAAAGAAGGCAGAGAAAAGAATGAAGTATAATTATAGGAAAAATGTGAAGGTGATTGAATGTCGTATGAGTGACAGAGACAGGAAGATTCAAGAGAAAATGCAGAAGAATGTGTATTGTCATACAAAAAGAACAATCATAAAAATTGTAGAGAGGATGGATGAGACTGTTAGAACAGGAAATGTCATTAACAGGAAATCTGAAAGTAGCAAAGACCATGTGATGAGATGTGTTGAGAGAGGGCGTAAACAAAGATGTCATGTATCTACAACTGAAAGTTGCAAAATTAAAAGTAGTAAGGAACAGATGCGATCAATGAAAGATAATGTGAAAGAGCGGTATTGTGTAGGTAATTTTGTCAAGATGTGTTGGATATGTGACGAGTCATATAATCAAAGGCAAATGCAGTGTGAGAAATGTGAAGTGTTTTTTCACTTAAGTTGTTCTAGATTTCTGAACATGAAAGAAGTGTTAATGATGGAAAGAGCTTCCTGGATTTGTTGTAAATGTGGACACTCAAATTATTGTGCTAATTTATTTGATGATTTTGGTATTTCTACAGACCCAAATGTCTTTGATTGGAATTGTAATGGTGAAGAAGATCACTGCTGTAATGATGCATTTATACATATGTGCAGGCAAGATAGAGACACTCAACATGTAAGTGAATTGAAAAATAAAGAGGAAGAGATTAATGCTCTAAAACAGAATGCATCATGTAGGAAGAGACATACAGTAATGTTGGAACAAAGTGGAGGATATTGTTTAAGGAGCAAGAAAACTAAGGCAGCCCAACATGTAAATCCAACTTCAAGTAAGGAGAAAACAAAAGAAAATACCATAAAACAAGGAATGAAACAAGATCACCTCAAAACATGTAATACAAAGAAGAGATCATTATCACCTTGTAAAGAAATGAATGAAAAGAAAGTGAAGAAAGATGTTAAGTCAACTGGAATGAAGAGTTTTGATGTACAGGGACATTTCCATCAAGGTCATTTGAAATTTGGTGTAAATACTGGGAAACAGTGTGTTGCAAATAGCTTGTGTGCAATGATGTACAGTCATATTAAAGAAGTAAGACAGTGGACAAGTTATGACATGGATTTAGTATTGAATACTGGTGATGAGTTGTATGGTCATTTAACCAAAAGTTCCACAATGAACAATGATTATTTGTTAATTAATGAATTACCTAATGAATTGATAGTATTCAACAAAAGCTATACAATGACTTATCATGAGTCTGTCACTGGAATGTTTGAAGATGATGGTAATTTGTCTGATTTCAATATGATGCAGTTAAACAGAGCAGTTGAGCAAACATTGGAGAGATATAATGCTTGTTTCATATGTTTTAATGGATTCCAGAGATGTTAATGGTTGGCAAGTGCAAGATGGAAGGAGCTTACTGAAATTTACCCCGATACGGCAAGATGTTTACAGGTATTGTACTGAATTGCGGACATCTATGAATTTGCATAACAATGAACAGTTTGAAATTACAGGAGTGACTTTGTGCCAAGATGATGATGCAACTGCATGTCTGTGTAGAGGTGAAGAGATTGATGAGCAACAAAACTCAGATCAGATAAGTGATTTAAACATGTGTGATATGACTAAAGAGGTACCCAGTGAGTTGCCATACAAAGAAGGTAATGATATCAAAGATTGTATACCATCATGTGAATGTAGTGGTGATTTGACAGATACATGTACAGGTAGTAAGACACATGTTGATGTAGATACTAATATTGATGATATATGTGCAGACAGTAGTGGTCTTGAAATGACGATAGTATCTGAACCAGGTGGTTTTAAATTTATTCCGCTAAGTTATGAGCATAAGAAGTATTTGTGTAAGTCCCTTGGATTTGGTAGAGTCTATTCACAGTCTGTAGTTTTTGAGGAATGTGAGAGAATTGGACATCCTGAACGTTTAAGAAATATTCAAGGTGATGGAAACTGCTTTTTCAGAGCTGTGTCTTTTGCAATATCAGATACTGAACGTAACCATATGCGATTGAGGCTAGTTACTGTGAATCATTTATTGAAACATGCCAGTCGATATAATACATATTTATGTGAAGGATTCAGTGATGTTGAGGGTTATATTGAAAGGCAAAGGATGTTCTGTTCTGGTGTTTGGGCTACAGAAATAGAGATCATGGCTGTTGCACATATGCTTGAAACTGATATTTATACATTTGGAAATACATGCAGGTGGTACATATTTTCTGGAAAGATGGCAGAAATAGGTAGTGTGACATCAGATGCAGGAATTTATCTTAATCATTCTCATGGAATACATTATGATGTTGTGTTGTCGGTGCATAAATTACCATTGGCAAGAAGTGTCATTGAAGAGCATTCAATTGATTTGGCTGGATGTGATGTTTCCAATACTATTAATACACAAAATGAGTTGATTGGAAATGCTGATAATAATAATGAAGTAGGTGGTGATTGTAATGAACAGGTAGATGTTGATAATTGTATTAATAAACAAATGAAGGCATCAAAAGGAAAGAAACGTAAGCATAGAGCAAGTGCAACAATGAGAAGAAAGGTAGACAGAGAACAAAAGAAAGAAGCGAAGTGAAGACAAGAACAATAAAGAGGATTTCCATGATGAAGACCATGAAATTGTGATTAAAACTAACGAAAAACAATATAAAAACATGAAATACCAGTTAAATATATTGCACAAGCAAAGAAAAATTAATGCTATGCAAACTAAATATCATGAAGATTCAGTTTGTAGAGAAAGGGAAAAGAGTGGATTGAAAACTAAATATCATGAAGATTTACTTTGTAGAGAAAGGAAAAAGAGTGGATTGAAAACTAAATATCATGAAGATTTGCTTTGTAGAGAAAGGAAGAAGAATGCAAGCAAAAACGAGTATGAAAAGAGTAAAGACAAAGTAAAATATTTGAAAAAGAAAAAATACAATATTAACGACAGTCACAAGGAAGAAAAGAAAGCTGCAGAGAAATCGAGATATTATAGCAATCTAAAGTACAGAATGAAAAAAATTAATGAAGTGAAATTTAAATATCATTCTAATGTTGACTACAAGAAATCATTAATTTAACATATTAAAATTAAGTATCACACAAATGTGCAATTTAAAACAAATCTAATCAATGGCATCAAAAGAAAGTACCATGATAGTCCATTATATAGACAGAAAGTGATCAATAGCATCAAAACAAAGTACCATGGTAGTCCGTTATACAGATAGAAAGTGATCAATGGCATCAAAACAAAGTACCATGGTAGTCCATTATATAGACAGAAAGTGATCAATAGCATCAAAACAAAGTACCATGGTAGTCCGTTATACAGATAGAAAGTGATCAATGGCATGAAAACAAAGTTCCATGGTAGTCCATTATATAGACAGAAAGTGATCAATGGCATCAAAAGAAAGTACCATGGTAGTCCATTATATAGACAGAAAGTGATCAATAGCATCAAAACAAAGTACCATGGTAGTCCGTTATACAGATAGAAAGTGATCAATGGCATCAAAACAAAGTACCATGGTAGTCCGTTATATAGACAGAAAGTGATCAATGGCATCAAAAGAAAGTACCATGGTAGTCCATTATATAGACAGAAAGTGATCAATGGCATCAAAACAAAGTACCATGGTAGTCCATTATATAGACAGAAAGTGATCAATGGCATCAAAACAAAGTACCATGGTAGTCCGTTATACAGATAGAAAGTGATCAATAGCATCAAAAGAAAGTACCATGGTAGTCCTTTATACAGATAGAAAGTGATCAATGGCATCAAAACAAAGTACCATGGTAGTCCATTATATAGACAGAAAGTGATCAATAGCATCAAAACAAAGTACCATGGTAGTCCGTTATACAGATAGAAAGTGATCAATGGCATCAAAACAAAGTACCATGGTAGTCCATTATATAGACAGAAAGTGATCAATAGCATCAAAACAAAGTACCATGGTAGTCCGTTATACAGAAATAAAGTGATCAATCGCATCAAAAAAAAGTAACAAGGTATACCATTAAATAGACAGAAAGTGATCAATAGCATCAAAACAAAGTACCATGGTAGTCCGTTATACAGATAGAAAGTGATCAATGGCATCAAAACAAAGTACCATGGTAGTCCATTATATAGACAGAAAGTGATCAATGGCATCAAAAGAAAGTACCATGGTAGTCCATTATATAGACAGAAAGTGATCAATAGCATCAAAACAAAGTACCATGGTAGTCCGTTATACAGATAGAAAGTGATCAATGGCATCAAAACAAAGTACCATGGTAGTCCATTATATAGACAGAAAGTGATCAATAGCATCAAAACAAAGTACCATGGTAGTCCGTTATACAGATAGAAAGTGATCAATGGCATCAAAACAAAGTACCATGGTAGTCCATTATATAGACAGAAAGTGATCAATAGCATCAAAACAAAGTACCATGGTAGTCCGTTATACAGATAGAAAGTGATCAATGGCATCAAAACAAAGTACCATGGTAGTCCATTATATAGACAGAAAGTGATCAATGGCATCAAAAGAAAGTACCATGGTAGTCCATTATATAGACAGAAAGTGATCAATGGCATCAAAACAAAGTACCATGGTAGTCCGTTATACAGATAGAAAGTGATCAATAGCATCAAAACAAAGTACCATGGTAGTCCATTATATAGACAGAAAGTGATCAATAGCATCAAAACAAAGTACCATGGTAGTCCGTTATATAGACAGAAAGTGATCAATAGCATCAAAACAAAGTACCATGGTAGTCCATTATATAGACAGAAAGTGATCAATAGCATCAAAACAAAGTACCATGGTAGTCCATTATATAGACAGAAAGTGATCAATAGCATCAAAACAAAGTACCATGGTAGTCCATTATATAGACAGAAAGTGATCAATAGCATCAAAACAAAGTACCATGGTAGTCCATTATATAGACAGAAAGTGATCAATAGCATCAAAACAAAGTACCATGGTAGTCCATTATAGACAGAAAGTGATCAATAGCATCAAAACAAAGTACCATGGTAGTCCATTATATAGACAGAAAGTGATCAATGGCATCAAAACAAAGTACCATGGTAGTCCATTATATAGACAGAAAGTTATCAATGGCATCAAAACAAAGTACCATGGTAGTCCATTATATAGACAGAAAGTGATCAATAGCATCAAAACAAAGTACCATGGTAGTCCATTATATAGACAGAAAGTTATCAATGGCATCAAAACAAAGTACCATGGTAGTCCATTATATAGACAGAAAGTGATCAATAGCATCAAAACAAAGTACCATGGTAGTCCATTATATAGACAGAAAGTGATCAATGGCATCAAAACAAAGTACCATGGTAGTCCATTATATAGACAGAAAGTGATCAATAGCATCAAAACAAAGTACCATGGTAGTCCATTATATAGACAGAAAGTGATCAATAGCATCAAAACAAAGTACCATGGTAGTCCATTATACAGACAGAAAGTGATCAATGGCATCAAAAGAAAGTACCGTGGTAGTCCGTTATACAGACAGAAAGTGATCAATGGCATCAAAAGAAAGTACCGTGGTAGTCCGTTATACAGACAGAAAGTGATCAATGGCATCAACAGAAAGTACCGTGGTAGTCCGTTATACAGACAGAAAGTGATCAATGGCATCAAAAGAAAGTACCGTGGTAGTCCGTTATACAGACAGAAAGTGATCAATGGCATCAAAAGAAAGTACCGTGGTAGTCCGTTATACAGACAGAAAGTGATCAATGGCATCAAAAGAAAGTACCGTGGTA
The DNA here is from genome assembly GCA_029582265.1 of Zoroaster sp. YZ-2022. NCBI lineage: Eukaryota > Metazoa > Echinodermata > Asteroidea > Forcipulatida > Zoroasteridae > Zoroaster > Zoroaster sp. YZ-2022. The sequence goes on along the minus strand of CM055836.1, from coordinate 1,705,901 downwards.
GTCCGTTATACAGACAGAAAGTGATCAATGGCATCAACAGAAAGTACCGTGGTAGTCCGTTATACAGACAGAAAGTGTACAATGGCATCAAAAGAAAGTACCGTGGTAGTCCGTTATACAGACAGAAAGTTATAGATAAGACCGTACTAAGAAAAGGTGTACAGAAGCAGAATAGACAATCTGTACTCAATGTAATCAATGATTTCAAATGAAAAATGAGTTTTGGACCTGATTGTGTTTGTGCGGTTTGCCTCAAATTACTGTTTATAAATCAAGTTTTAAAGTGCAACAAAGACAGATATAAGTATTCAGAATAAATATCAGAGAGATACCTGCATAAATGTAATGATCAATGTCACACAGGAGAATGTACTCTCTCTGCATCAAGGTCATGCCTGTGGATTTGTTATACTTGTCATAGGAAGTTGATTAAAAACAGAATACCAGCAGAGGCAAGCTTGAACAATTTAGCTTTGACAGAAATCCCAGAACAATTAAAAAGACTGAATAAATTAGACCAGCATTTGATAGCCCAAAATATTGCATGCATGAAAATAATTAATCTTCCAAAAGGTAGTCAGAATGGAGTAATTGGACCTTGTATTTGTGTACCAGCAAATGTAGCTGTATCTGTACAGTCATTGCCACGAACTCAAGTATATGAATTCATAACGTATTAAGTTAAAACGCAAATTGACGTATAAAGGGTATTATGAGTATCAGTTTATTAATAAACAACATGTTGAAGATGCATTGAATTATTTAAGGGTAAACAATAAATGGGCAAATATTGTTATTGAACATAGGTGATTAATCCTGTCCCTGAAGACTCAAATCAACAGAACAGTGACTGTCACGAGGAAGATGAAGATGAGTGTAATAGTGATGTAGATGAGGTTACTGATGAAGAACGGTTATGTGGTGTGAAACTTGATAGCTGTATGCAACCAGCAGACATTGGTCAGGAAATTTTGGATCAGTATTTTGATGACGTATTTTGTGTAGCTCCATGTGAAGGCAATAATCCAGTAAGACTGTTGATGGATGAAGGCAATGAAGCAAAATGTTTTCCAAGATTATTTCCAAAAGGTGAACCAATATTCAGGGATAAGCGCGATGTCAGGTTAACACTCTGTAGATATTTGCATAATATATTAATGAATGTAGACAACAGATTCTCACAATGTATACAGACTATATATTTTATGCTCAGTATCTATCTGAGATTCAACAGGTTTTGTCATGTGTTTCTATTGCGCTTCGGAAAGGTTCTGTTAAAACACAAGATGGACACAGTTTAACTGCATCAATGCTGAATGACAAGGAGAAATTGAAAAATATGTTGAAATCTGATAGTGGACACAAATTTTTGAAACCTATTCGTGGCACTCCTCCTTACTGGGCTTCAACAAAAAATGATGTGTTATCCATGATCGGACAACTTGGTGTACCAACTTGGCTTTGCTCATTTTCTGCTGCTGATATGGCCAGAATTAATAAATACAATACTGAGACAACAGGGAGATCCTAGAACAATAGAAGAGTTAGACTGGAATGATAAATGTATGATATTGAAGAGTAATCCTGTCACTGTGGCTAGAATATTTGATAGAAGATTCCATGTGTTTTTGAAGGATGTTATTTTGTCAGATGCTAATCCAATTGGAAAGGTCAAAGATTATTTATACAGAGTTGAGTTTCCATTGGAGGTCTCACCTCATACACTATTTGTTCTGGATTGAAGGAGCACCTGCGTTAAGCAGCGATGATACTGATGACAAGGTTGGAATTTATTGATAAATATGTATCTTGTAATTTGCCAGCTAAAAGTAGATGATGAACTGAATGAAACATCAAATGTTCAAATGCATAGTAGAAAGTATTCCAAAAGTTGCAAGAAGAAGGGGAAACAGAATGCAGATTTAACTTCCCAAGACCCATCTGAGAATATTTTGTGATTAGACGTGAACCTATTGATGAAGATGAAGAAAAGGAAAAGATTATGGTATTGAAATGTCTGAATATGAACAGGATGGAGATGATCGTAAAACTGCAGCTGATATTTTAAAGTCAGTGCGTGAAGCAGTACTAATGAAGAACAGAAATACAAGTCAATGAAGTCATTTAAAGTCCTTGGAATAACTCAAGAAGGTTTTGAAAAAAGCACATAAACTCATGAGTAACAAAGTCAGTATTGTTTTGAAACGTAATCCCTCAGGATGTATGGGAAACCAGTATAATCCAGATTTATCACGGCATGGAATGCAAATTTAGATATTCAATATAAAATGATATTTATGCGGAGCCAGCAGCATATGTTGTATCATATATGTCAAAGGCTGAACGTGCGGAATTATTGCTGTCAAGCTCAAAGTGAGTCACAAAAGATTTCCTCAAGGAGAGAAACAAATTGGACAAGTGTATTTACAAATAGAAGTTTATATTGTAGAGGCATGTTTTCGAGTGTGTAATTTGCGGTTAAGGAAAAAGGATCGAGGAAAAGTTGAGTTTATACCATTGGGAGAGAATCCTGTCAGGATGAGTTTGCCACTGAGATTGATTCAGGAATAAATCAGATGATGATGATGACAGTGTATGGATGGTCAGTAAATTAGACAGATATAAAACAAGGCCCAAATCAGATGACTTTGATGCAATGTGTCTGGCTACATTTTGCTCGCAATATAGAATATTGTCATCTACAGAAGCATTAAAGGTTTACAGTGGAAAAACATATAAACATGATTATCAATTGCTAAATGGTTTAGGACACATACAAAAGCGTACAAGAACGGATGATGCAGTTATAAAGTACCCAATATTTTCTGTCACAAAATTTCCTGAGAAATACTATCACAGTATACTACAACTGTTCTTGCCACATCGTATTGATGCTCATTTGAAACCTGCGGATTTTGAAACATACGAAGAATTTTATAACACTGCAAGTGTGAAATTGGATAAGTGTAATATAGTATCTGTTAAGTTTGTTGTACAAAGTGACCGCCAGAAGTTTGAAATAACGAGTCAATGGATGATGTTGAGGAGTATTTGGCAAGTTTGGTCCTCAGGAAGATGCGGGGCTTTAACTGTCCAGAGACTGAAGCAGAAAGAGATGAATGTCGAGAGTGAGTCAAATAGTGCATGAGAATGAAGATGATTGTGTTATTCCAGACTTGCAATCAGATAAGAAAGAAGATAGAAGTTATAGCATTGAATATCGTGCAGCCAAAATCTCAAGACAGAAGCTCACAGGCTTGATGAAGTCATTGAGAAACAAAGTAAAGTATTCATAAAGATTAGGCAATGGTGTCTTGATAAAGTCAATGGCAAAATTCCTGGAACCATTTCATATGTTTATAACAGGAGGAGCAGGTACAGGAAAATCACATCTGATTAAATGCATTTATAATGAAGCTGTACGTTTACTTGGAAGAATGAGTCACAATCCTGATGATGTTTGTGTGTTATTGACAGCACCTACTTGTGTAGCTGCATATAATATCAATGACTAACAATACATGGTATTATCAATTACTAATATGTCACTTCCTTATACACCTTGGTGAAGAAAATAAGTACACTGCGTAATAAATTGGTCACTGCAAATATTGATTATTGACGAGATTTCTATGGTTGGTCAAAAGTGCTGTGTTACATTCATGGAAGATTAAAAATTTACAAACATGAAGTCAGAGTGCATTTGGTAATGTGAGTGTTATTGCAGTTGGTGATTGTTATCAACTACCGCCTGTAAAGGGAAAACTTTGCATCATAATTCAATAGAATCTAGTTTATGGCATGACAATTTTAGGAAAGTTGAGTTAAAATGAAATTTTTAGGCAAAAGATGATGTGAAGTTTATAGAAATGTTAAATAAATTGAGTCAAAACAAAGGAGGATACTTTGGCAGATGAAGATGTTGAAATAAATGTTGTGAGACAGGACAAGAATTAGATGACGCTACATATTTATCCTACAAACAAAATGAGTTGATCAATACAATCTACAAAGAATGCACGAGAAGTCCAGATTTCTGTATATTGAAGCTAAAGATTGTAGAAGAGATGCAAGTGGTAAATTGAAACAGAGAGAAACCCTACAATCAACACGCATGTTCTTTAAGTACGTCATTATATGAAAAGTTGTTGCCAGAGTTATGTTGACCAAATATATTGATGTATCTGATGGGCTTGTAAATGGAGTATTTGGAAAGTCAGTGGAATAGAGATGTTGTCTGATCAATCGGTCCTAAGCATATCAATGTAATATTTGATAATAAGAATGTTGGATCTAAACTAAAGAAGAATCTCAGCATCATCACACACAATAATTCTGTTGCAATTGAGATAAGAAGAACATATTGGAAAGAAAAACTCGAAAATTTCCTTTGAAATTGCATTGGGCATGTACTTACAAAGTACAAGGTATGACTACAAGTAAAGCAGTTGTTTGTTTAGAACGTACATTTGCAGCAGGTCAGGCATGTGAGTTTGAGTCGTGTAACGTCATTGAATGGTCTTGTTATTGAAGGGTATGATGAGAAATTCATATACTGTGATAAACCAGTTGCAGAAGCTTTGAAGGTGATGCCTGTATTGAGTGGAATTGATGATTCAGTTATACTGATTCAGCATAATGGCAACGGTACAACTATTACATTGCATAATGTGCAAGGCTTGTCAGCTCATTTTCTGGACTTGAAATGTCAAAGTGAAATTACTGAATCAGATTTCATATGTTTGACAGAAACATGGATTGAGGCTGATCACATTGTAAATGTTAGTTTGGACGATTTCAAGTGTTTCCATCAAATGAGAGCGTTTTCATATAATGATACTATGAAGACACTACAACAGCAAAGTCATGGTGGAGTTGCAGTGTATGGCAAGAGGGACAAACAGTTCAGTCGTTTAAATATTGCAGTACAGAATTTAGAGGATGTTGCTTTCCATATAATTTCACATTTATTGGTAGTAGTTATTGTTATTTATCGGCGACCTTGTTATAAAATTCAAGACTTCATTGATAATCTAATAAAACTGGTGACAGAAATTCATGAGATAAGTAGTAGATGTATAGTTATGGGAGATTTCAATGAGAATATATATGATAATCATTCACAGATTGAGAAAGTAATGATGGATCAAGGATATAAGTAAACAGATGCTACAACTGAGAATGGTACATTGATTGATCATGTATATGCTGAGGTATAGATAATGTTGTGACTGCAGTAAGACAAACATATTACAGTTACCATGAAGCTATTAGAATTCAGTTTTAACACGTTAACACATAATATTTACAAAATATGTTTAGTTTTTGTTTTGTGTGTGATTATTGAATATAATACGCTATTAGCCTAGCCTACTATGAAAGGTTAAACTTATTGATATTAAAAAGTTAATTTTGATAAAATTCTTTGAACAAACAAATTACCAGAGAAAGAGGATCTTGAATAACCACAGATCCAGAATGCATGTTGAATAACGAAACAACCAATATTTAATAACCAGGCAAATAGAACTATAAACAGAATCTAGAATATGCTGGAGAAACAGAACCTATGATAAAAAAGATAATATGTGACCCGCTCTGTGAAAATGAGTCGCATGTCGCACCGTGCGTTTACATGTAATGGGTGATGAAATGCTGAGAGGGTGTTTTTTTTGGTGTGTTTTTTTAACATCTGATTTTTGGTTATCATGTTTTTTTGACATCATTAGGATCTAAATTTTCTTAATATTTTTACATAAACGTCAATTTCAATCAATAAAATATTAAAATCAATGATTTTTGTGAGTACTTTTTCAAATATGTCATTTGTTTTCATTTGAATGCTTGTTTTCCACCAATAAATTATTGTTTAATTATGCCATTATTGATTATTACAAATGTCATATCTCCATAATGCAATATGCCACACACATCTAACATATACCAAATTATATGATGTACCTTTCCATAGAAATGTATAATTTGTCAAATTGCGACTCGTGACTCATTTTACAGAGCGGGTCACATAGAATAACCGACAAATAGAACAGGTAGGAAATACCATAGTGACAAAATGGAGAACAAAAGAGAAGTCCTAGGTTTACACCGTTACAAATTGTGTGGGGGGGGGTGTGGGGAGGTGGGGGGTCAGTGCATAGAATGAGTAACATCAGAAGTCTATTACGTAGACGAAATGTGTCACCTAATTATAGCCCATGCCACTGCATTGTACTCAACTGCGTGTGCACGCAGAACCCCCATGAAGACCGGTTTTGCTACATGTAGGTTGCTGTACATGTATGCATCATGCGAGTAGGCATTTGACACTATCTTTTAGTTCTTACATCTGCATGATCTACATGTAATACTTGTGCCAAATCATCAAATGATCCCAATAACGTCATGTACAAACATTGCGTTCTGCAATAGCTGTATGTTGATAAATGCACGCATTCAGTTCTCAAACACACCAAGACAAGACTCCCAGGCTGCCTTTGCACATCAGTTTTGGGTATGTCACAAATGGATAAAATTCATTATTCTGAGTACAATGCATACAACATTAATACATGACTGGCAACACTATTCATGTATGTAATAGACTTCTGATAACACATGTTGTAAAAACCTGATAATGCATAATTTATATGAGGATCAGGGTTTTGGGGAGTTGTTGTTACTACACTACATAAAATGAATACTTGTTAGGAAACTTGATAACATAATTTATCTTTGGGGGAGTGGGGGTCATGCAGTGAATAGAATGTATATAATGAATATATGATACAGTGTAGTGTATTAAACTCAGGAGGTGGGGATAGTTTGTAGAATGAACATTCATGTATTGTGAACACCTGATTGTACATACTTGACTTACAGAGGGGGTTAAGGGTTTATACAATAAACGTACATGTATGTTCATGTATGTATTGTGTGGTGTTATTAGCAGTATTAAGTACAGTACATGTATGTATTATTAAACTTAATAACTAAGAAGACATTCATTTTAATATGTAGTATATTTTTGACTCAAGAATATAGTTTATATACAATGGTGGTTAAGATAGTAAACAAACAATGTAACATATAGGGCCCCAATAATTTTTAAATAATATTCAAATTAAGAGTTTTAAAAATTTTATTTGCCAAATCTACATGCATTTAAGTACTCAGTTTTATCAAGAAACTCTTGAGTTACGTTGTATGTTGGTGGAGGGAGCAAAAGTCTGAATCACTTGTTTATTTAAATCATGTATTTGTGATGAATGTTGTTCAAACACCCAAGTGTTGCAATTGGCTTGGCTGGAATTGAAAACTACATTTTGTTGTCACAACAGAACTTGACTATTGTGCAGTAGACCTTTAAAAAAAAGACCGAATTTTGGTTTTTCAGTCACAATTTTGTGCAAGATGACAGTATAAATAGCATCAGTACATATCTTCTACAAATTGATTTTGTACCAAAGCAATGGTCGAGCATTGGTTGTTGCACAAATCCTCTATTTTTCAAGAAACATAAAACCAACCCCAAAATGTCATCAAATAGGTGGTTATGTTTTTGAGAAATATAACAGACACACATTATATTGCTCATTGAGTAACCTTTGAAAGCCAGTTTTCAAACACAATTTCCTCGAAGATGTGCATTTACGATAACAATATTTCTAAGGAGAATTAGTTAAGAGTACAAACTTTTAGGTTAATTTTATTAATTGTTTTGTTAATAGTTACAAATGATGTTTTTGAGAATTGTTACTTTTTAGGATAATCACCAAAAGTGTACCATGTATTTAAAGTACATGAAATTAAAATGGTTATTTAATGTAATTGAAGTTACATGTATATGTATCAATGAGAGATGCTAAAAGCATGAAGGAAACCCATCCACATGTGTAACTGAAAGTGGCAATTATGGAGAACATGTGATGCTCAACAGTGCTGTAATTAATTGTATGGACTATATAGCTTAACAGATCTGCTAGAGTTTGCATTGATATAGTTCAGACAGATCTGTATTGACATGGAAACTGTGTACTCCATGTGGAACACACCAATGAACAAACACAACTAAATTGATAGAGAAAGTGCACCCATGTTTCTCATTCTTTGGGAGATGTGAACTACATGTATCAGTAAAAATTGAATGATGACTACAACGTTCTTTGAGCAGCACGCATGACTTGGGGGTTTGATCAATCATCAGTTCAATAATGTGTATAGGAGGACGTTGCTTTCAATGAAATGTGACTACATTTGATGATCCATATTGCTTCAAGTTAGTATAACTGATAACAACAGTTTTGTACTAAATACCATTTATTCTGATATTAAAATGCATTAAGTTTATTGATCATTCAATTAGCATTGATTTGAGACATTTTATAGATATTGGTGTTTAAGAAATCATTGTTTTTATTTGTCATACATTTCAAATGTTATTGAAGTCAGATTCCCTTCCGCAATACAAGCTTCATTGTATAAAGCACAGAGTCCATCCAGCATACTGTAAACAGATAGTCATCCAGGTGGGTTGAGATTACCATTTCTATCTTCTTTTACTTCAGCTTTACTTTAGCAGGTATAATGCAATTTATAAATCCTTATATTTTTGTCTCTACAATAATTGTAAATTGTCCAAAGTCAACATAATTGTAGGACTTGGTGGAAATGCAATGTAGTGAAGTTTGCAGTAGCACCCTGGAAGTACATGTAGTCTATTACTGTTGTGGTGGTTTTTGAAAAGTTGTGGTGTAACAACTCAGAAATGTTAACCACTACAATTGTAAAAGTTGTTTAATGGTCCTAGTACATGTACATATCTTATTACATGTAGGTTGATGTTAATTTGTGGAAGTTACATGCACATGCACTGTATCTTGTAAGTTTGGAATATTCAAAGATAATTTTCAGGTTTCTATTTTTAACAATAATCATCATCTGTTCAATGGTTGGTACGGGAACATCTCAAAAGTCAGGAACATTTTGATTCCCATCGGGGAATGCTTGTTCCAGCAACAAGTACATGTAGATGTTGTATTCTAAAAGGAACATTCTCAAACATCAGATCAGGAATGGTCTGAGGTTTGAGACACTTAACATGCTTCTTAAAGAACATGCATGACTTAAATATTGCTGTAATGTTATCGGCATTCTCATAGTTGAAATGCCACCACCCATGAGGCTAGTAAGTAATTTTGTTAACACTATTTATATGTGTCTTGTTTTTAATTTTGTTTAATTTCAGAAGATTTATGTTCATTGGTACATCTTCACTACTGAACCAGTGTGTCCACAATCCATCTGTTTTACTACTAGTTGACCTCCGTAGGTGAGCCTGAAATAAACTTAAATGACTTAGAACAAGCGTTGGATACTTCAATGTTACATGTGGAAGTGGACATTGGTCAAAGTCTTGTAAGCAACTTCGTTGATATTTTGGATCTGATGGAAATCTGTGCAGACTGACACCATTCTTTAGAAGTGTTGCTGTAATCAGCAACAATACACCTTGGCGGCATAACAACAAAAACAGTTACATAAGTTTGCACGTTGTATCATTCATATGTATCGATCGATGCGCGCCAACAAACACCATGTTCCTAGGTCTCTACGTCACAAATTTGTCCCCGTTTAGGGGCGCGGGTTCATCCCAAATTTAATTTTTTAATTTTTTTGCGATGTAAATCTCCAATACATTTAATTTTTTTTTCCATTTATAGGTTAATGTGTGCATATTTTATAGTTTACAATGGAAAAAATGTCTAATTCATAGGCCTTTAAATAGAATGAACATTTGTCAGCCCACAAATGAAGTTATTAGTGATCAACTCATTGTGGTCAAAAATGTAACTTGTTTTCAAAATGAACCACCAGTTCTGTTAATATATCAGATTGTTTGTAAATAATACATTTTATCCAGTCAGATTTGTTAATGAAAAAGTACGAAGACACTCATGCACAGTTCTTAATAACTGTATACATGTACTGACATGAATGCAAAACTGACTATTGTAATATTATGCATTGCTCCTTATTGATTTGTACAAGTTGGATTTTCAATTAAGAACAAAAATCCACAATAATCTAACAGTGTTACAGTTACATTTGCACATGCGTTTGTATGAAGATTGAATTCAATCATGGAAAGCATGTTGTTTAACATTTTGTTGAAGTAATGATTATTGCAATTTGTTTTAGTCATCAGTTTAACATTATTGACATATAGTTATCTGTACCATGGTCATGATACATAATGTTGTGTTGGAAAATACAGTGGAAAGTACAAAAACTAGAGTATTTTCCATTCTAGTCTTGGTTTGGGTAATATAAAATAAATTTTTAGTATGTGTACATTGAACCACCAACAATCAATTCAAATTCTATGATCTTTATTAAGTTTACTTTAAATAAATGTTATACTTTGTTTCATCCCATTGTCTATTTATCATTTTTTTAACCTGTTTACATGTACTCGACTCACTTTATGAAAGGTGAAATCAGTTTAGATTATAATTTTGCTTCTTCATAAGTTGATGTGTTCAACAAGTTACAACCTGGATTTTGTGTAATGTGTTTGTACATTGAAATTATTTAATTTACATAATAAAACAGTAGTTAACTGTTTAATATAAAAATATTAATCAATAACCGCGTTCAATTTTCATACCACTGCATTATGGCATTCTTACGATCATCATTCACCGCTTACAGGTTTAGCGCTGAATTTCTGCTCTAGCTGTGTAAGTGACAAATTCTTAGTTATGAAAATACACATGTGTATAGCCAAATTCACATGCTACCCAATATTAAAATACTTATGGCGCAGGCACAGAAATTTTTTTGCTGATTTATTGCTTATGGTAACCAGCGCCATGAAATCTTTGTTCTTGTTACTTACATTCTTTCTTGTTATGATGCCGAAAATAAGGATGTTATTTTGCTAAGAAAGTTTGTGAATCTATCAAAATCCAACAACATATAGTAACTCAACACCTAAAACCTGAGGACTCTGAAGTTGGCTTCATGCCAGGCATAGTTCATTTGGCTATAATAAAATGTGGCACATCAAAATCAATCAAGCAAAACATGTCCTTGGATTTTGATGGTTTTGGGGTACTTAGGTTATTGTAAAATCTGAAAATGAAACGAAACAAGTATGGTTGTCACTTCATTTTGTCCATGCAAAGTCCTTCCCATCTTTATGGACTTTCTAGAAAAGTCATTAAAATTACACTTTGCATCCTACATGTATGCCCTTAAAGAGTTGGGATACAATATTACTAACACTATTTCTAAACTTTAAACTGTTCGTAAATTACCTCAAAGACATGTTGTTATAATACTTTTAAGAATATGAAGGAACAACTCAGAGGACGGCATGCTCTAAAACTGGAAAGAAAATAATTTGATATTTTAATTCCCGTCAGTCATGAGTGTGAACATTTAGAGTCATTGTCTGCATTTCAGTCATAAGATGGAAAGGAGTTTGCAGGGGACAAGATACATGTGCAAGTGACAACCACCCTTCGCATACTGGGGTGGACTTTGTAAGCACAGAAGGTCGACAAGTTACACTTTGTATAATGACACTTTTTATATTACACAACAATGCGATGTTGTGTCCTATGCGTACATGTATATATATCTGTGCACCGCATATGTCCCACTAGAAAGACAGTTTTGATATCAACAAAATTTGTATGTGTTATGTAAAATAAATCAATAATATGTGATTAATAGAATGCTTTGATTTCAACATGTCTGTATTTATTTTTAAAGAACCACAGGCCAGTAAATAAAGAGAAATGAGTCAAGCTGTTTCGGTATATACTTTGACGGAAAACAATCATTTAATAAGCTAATTAGCCAGACCAATTTGATTACTCTTAATAAACCAAAAATTTCATTTCCTTACTTTAAAGAGATTTATTTTTTTGCGATAATATACAACAATTTTGATTAGACTGACATTTTAATTACTAGTGGGCATTTAAACTATCGTGTAAAGTTTCATACCCTGAACGCGATGTGTGGTGTTGATACTGCTATAATACTCCTCAAACGGATGTTACACGCAGATGCTCCTGAGTAGGCCCCACCTTTTTCCAATTGTGAAATTCTAACTATGTATCAAGTTTTACTTCATATAATGTTAAGGTTAATTAGGTTAAGGTCAATGGTTTTTTATATTTTTTGGAGAAAATGAGACAAGTTTGGTATCATTGGAAAGCATCACTTGAATGCAACAGTGGTGAAATCATTTTCGTTGATGCGCAACTTATAACAAGTTCAACTCATTATTGTACCAATGAAACTCGTTTATTCTTGAAAAAACAGTCAAATGTGAAAAACAACTCTTCTGCTACATAAGGGTAAATTTTGGTACCGAAATTCTTTGAGAGAAGGTATTTCTTTGGCGAGTTTTCACAACCCGTTTTCGTGTAGATACGAACATTGTGATTTTGACGAAACCGTCGTCCTCGCTAATAATAATAATAATAATAATAATATTAATAATAATAATAATAATAATAATAATAATAATAATAATAATAATAATAATAATAATAATAATAATAATAATAATAATAATAATAATAATAATAATAATAATAATAATAATAATAATAATAATAATAATAATAATAATAATAATAATAATAATAATAATAATAATAATAATAATAATAATAATAATAATAATAATAATTAATAAATAATAATAATAATAATAATAATAATAATAATAATAATAATAATAATAATAATAATAATAATAATAATAATAATAATAATAATAATAATAATAATAATAATAATAATAATAATAATAATAATAATAATAATAATAATAATAATAATAATAATAATAATAATAATAATAATAATAATAATAATAATAATAATAATAATAATAATAATAATAATAATAATAATAATAATAATAATAATATTAATAATAATAATAATAATAATATTAATAATAATAATAATAATAATAATAATAATAATAATAATAATAATAATAATAATAATAATAATAATAATAATAATAATAATAATAATAATAATAATAATAATAATAATAATAATAATAATAATAATAATAATAATAATAATAATAATAATAATAATAATAATAATAATAATAATAATAATAATAATAATAATAATAATAATAATAATAATAATAATAATAATAATAAATAATAGTAATAGTAATAGTAATAGTAATAGTAATAGTAATAGTAATAGTAATAGTAATAGTAATAGTAATAATAATAATGTGTGGACTTATATAGCGCACGTATCCACCAACTAAGTGGAAATATTTTTTAAAATATTAAACTTTGACTTCCGGTTTGGACAGGAAGTAAGGTCAAATTGGGGTCACCTTTGTGTAAATATTTTTCGACAATTAACAATCTATACAAGTTATAAAAATGTCAATTTACCCTCTTGTGGTTGTTGAGATATGATTTTTTTTAAATATTACATTTTGACTTCCGGTTTGGATTGGAAGTAAAAAAAGTCACCTTTTGTAAATATTTTTTAAAATTAACAATCTGTACAATGATACAAAATTGTGAATTTACCTCCTTGTGGTTGTTGAGATATGATTTTTAAAATATTAAACTTTGACTTCAATTTTGGGACAGGAAAGAAAAGGTAAATGGGGGGTCACCTTTTTGTAAATATTTTTGGAAAATTAACAATCTGTACAATGGTGCAAAGATTTTAAATTTACCTCTTGGTTTGTTAAGATATGATTTTTATAAATATTAAACTTGACTCGCGGTTTGGACAGGAAAGTAGGTCAAATTGGGGTCACCTTTTTGTAAATATTTTTTGACAATTAACGATCAGTACAACGGTACAAAATCTTTTAATTTACCTCTTGTGGTTATTGATATACGATTTTTGAATAATAAACTTTGACTTCCGCTTTGGACAGGAAGTAAAGGTCAAATTGGGGTCACCTTTGTGTAAATTATTTGTTGACAATTGACGATCTGTACAATGGTGTAAAAATTGTGAATTTACCTCTTGTGGTTGTTGTGATTTGATTTTTTTAATATTAAACTTTGACTTCCGGGTTTGGACAGGAAGAAAAAAGGGGTAACCTTTGTGTAAATATTCTTCGACAATTAATAATCTATACAATGGTCCAAAATTGTCAATTTACCTCTTGTGGTTGTTGATATACGATTTTTTTTTTAATAATAAACTTTGACTTCCGCTTTGGACAGGAAGTAAAGGCCAAATGGTCACCTTTGTAAAGGGTTATTTGTTGACAATTGACGATCTGTAACAATGGTGCAAAGATTTTAAATTTACCTCTTGGTTTGTTGTTGAGATGTGATTTTATAACTATTAAACTTAATGACTTCTGGTTTTATTGAAGCAGGAAGCAAAAGGTCAAATTATGTCACTTTTAACACAAAAAATTTTTTTTTACACTATTAATGATCTGTACAATGGTGAAAAATTGGCAAGCTTTGAATTTACCTCTTTGGGTTGTTGTGTTTTGATTTTTTAAATATTAAACTTTTGATCTCGGTTTCCAGTTTTGGACGGGAAGTAAAGAGTCAAATTGGGTCATGTTTTTGTAAATATTTTGACAATTAACAATCTGTACAATGGTGTGCAAAATGTCAATTCTACCTCTTGGGTTGTTGAGATATGATTTCTTGAAAATATTAAACCTTGACTCGGGTTTTGGCCAGGAGAGTAAGGGTCAAATGGGTCACCTTTTTGTAAATATTTTGACAATTAACAATCTGTACAATGGTTGCAAGAGATTTTAAATTTACCCTCTTGGTTTGTTAAGATATGATTTTTGTAATATAACTATTAAACTTGACTTCCATTTGGACAGGAAGCAAAGGTCAATTAATTGGTGTCACTCTTTAAAAAATATCTTTTACAATTAATGATCTGGTACAATGGTGTAAACTTCAACGAATTTTACCTCTTAGGTTGTTGTGATTTGGTTGATTTTTAAATATTAAACTTTGACTTCCGGTTTTGGAAGTTAAAGGTCAAATTAAGTCATGTTTTTGTAAATATTTTTGACAATTAACAACAATCTGTACAATTGGGTGCAAAAATGTCAATTTACACTCTTAGGGTTGAGGTTGAGAGATATGATTTAAAATATTAAACCTTGGACTTCCGGTTTGGCCAGAAGTAAGGTCAAATTGGGTCACCTTTTGTAGCAATGTTTTTGACACCAATTAACAAGTCTGTACAATGGTGCAAAAGATTTTAAATTTACCTCTGGTTTGTTAAGATATGATTTTTTATAACTATTAAACTTTGACTTCCGGTTTGGACAGGAAGCTTAAAAGGTCAAATTAATGTGTCCTTTTTAAAAAAATATCTTTTACATAATTAATGATCTGTACAATGGTGTAAAATCCATGAATTTACACTCTTGTGGTTGTTGTGTTTTTGATTTTAAATATTAAACTTTGACTTCGGTTTGGACGGAGTAGTAAAGGTCAAATTGGGGTCATATTTTGTAAATATTTTTTGACAATTAACAATCTGTACAATGGTGCAAATGTCAATTTACACTCTTGTGGTTGTTGAGGATATGATTTTTAAATATTAAACCTTGACCTGGTTTGGCTTATTGTTGCCAGGAAGTAGGTCAAATTAAGTCTGCTTTTTGTAAATATTTTTAACAATTATTTCGAGTCTGTAACAAAATGGTCCAAAAAAATGTCAATTTACACCTGTTGTGGTTGTTGAAGGATATAGATTTTAAATATTAAACTTTGACTTCGGTTTGGACAGAAGTAAAGGTCAAATTGGGGTCATGTTTTGTAAATATTTTTGACAATTAACAATCTGTACAATGGTGCAAAATGCTGCAACAATTTACCCTCTTGTTAGGTTGTTGAGGATATGATTTTTAAAATTCTAAACCTTGACTTCCGGTTTGGCCGGAAGTAAAGGTCAAATTGGGGTCACTGCTTACTTTTTGTAAATATGTTTTGACAATTAACGATCTGTAACATGGTGGTACACAAAAATTTGGCTAATTTCACTCTTGTGGTTGTTGAGATGATGATTTTTTCTAAGTTTGTAGTATGTGTTTTTTTTTGTGGAGCACAATCTATGGCGCGACAAGAAAGAGAAGAAGAGAAGAAAGAAAAGAAGAAAGAAAAGAAAAACCGAATCAGTAAAACAATAGGTGTTTCAGGCACACCGAACACCTAAATATTAGGCAAACGAAAGTCCATCCTGTAGACCAATGTTGGGAAGCATACCACCAGCTGCCCCCGCAGTTTGTCTTTCGATGTTGGGTCTAACTTTATAAATTGGGCAAATATAATTTCTCCGAAATATTGTTACCACGATTAAGATTTTTATTTTGTGAAATTTAATTTACTGTTTTGTTTTCAGCCAAGAGTTGGTTATAGTTTGTGACACTCAATTGTTGAGTAAATTTTAATTACACCAAAAATTGGTCGTTAATTATGTACTACATTAGTTGGTGAAATCATTTAAACCAATTTATGGTCTTTAACCCCCAACAATTGTACTTTTATAAATTATTGGTTTTACAACCTAATAACAGCAATTAAAGGACAAAATTTACTCTTAAGATGGCATCATCGTACGAGCTTGGTCTAGCCACCGATTCAAAGTTCTGGTGTTAACACAACAGAATGTGGGTTCGGAATCTACTGGCCGACCGTAACACTTGTGTCCTGAGCAAGACACTTAATCATAATTGCTTCTCTCACCCAGGGGTTAATGGGTACCTGAATAGCAGGTAAGTTGGTTTTGCTCTATATGCGCTAGAAATGTGGCAGAATTGAGCTGTATGCTCCCCCAGGGGAGCTGGAGATGGTTTCAGGAGACATTTATGAGCCTTATGAGCAGGGATAATAATATGTGCGCCTTGAGCACCTGCTCTAGTAGTGGATACGCGCTATATAAATCACACGTATTATTATTATTATTATTATTATTATTATATTTTACCAATAAAGCAATATTTGATTATACAACCATTTAATGGACGAAACTTTACTTTCTGGTGATTTCCCTTCTATGTATTAATAAATGCTTGTTAATTAAAACATCAATCAACAGGCAAACTAAACAATAGTGAACATAGTTATTAATTAATGGTCTTTTCATATACGTTGCTCCAAACATCAGCATGTGAATTAAACTGACCTGACCTGTTAAACATTAAATACCCTCACATTGTTAATTTATTTTCGTCAACACATGATATAGTCGGATTGAATTTAGTTATAATTTTTGCAAAATGAACACAACCTTATCTTTATTATTGACCAATATCACTCGCAAAAAAACGTTTCCACAATGTAGTCCATGCAGATACAGTTAATAGTAATTGTTGCCTGGCGTGATGGGGTCCATGATGTTTTGTACCCCCGCGGGGCTGATGGCACCCGAGGCGAAGCCGAGGGGTGCCATCAGCCCCTCGGGTGTACAAACCCATGGACAAACCCCATCACGCCAGGCAACAATTATTGTGTTATACCATGGTGCGTTAGATTACGTTACTGAAGAAATCTTCCAGTAAAACTGCTCTAAGTCTGGTAACTGGAAGTGTTCGGAAGTTGCTGTCATCTCGTCCCGTTTCGTTGCGGTATTCGCGAACTATTCGTACTGCGGGTCGAAGCGAACAAATTCACCACACAGCAGACAAGTTGTTTGGCGGGTCCCTAGCTGGTCCCAGTGCATCAAATTGAAATATAGCGTGTTCTGCGGAGTACCAGCAATATAACAACCTCGGTCGAATGTTTTCACTTCGTGCAATCAAAAAGTAGCACTTGTAGAAAGACATATGGGGATGATACTCCTGGGGATCGATCAGGTGATGTACCACTCCACTTTTGAGAGGATTAACATCACTTTTGAGTGACGTCACGAGGGTAACATCACTTTTGAGTGACGTCACGAGGGTAACATGAAGATTTGTGATTTTGTCTTGTGACGGGCTTTCGACCAATGAAATTACACAATCTAAGACCATGATATAACAATATATATATAATGGTTAATGTGGTTTGGTAAAACGTTTCATAGTAACACCAAATAATGAAAGCGCGCGGAAATAAAACTAGCACTGGCCACGGATGCCCTCTGACTGAGTATTTAATTTAACGCAAATATACCAACAAACATGGCGCTTTTTGACCTACATTAATGAATATTTTATAATGGGTGATACAACAAACGCTTCTAATGTTGCATACGTTTAATGAAAGAATTGTAAACAAAGGAGTATTTACGTTGGTTTGTAACATTACCGATAATTATGAGTAGGCCCTTTCACAACATTTTTGGTCATAAACAAATTCAATTATTTTCATGGAAGAGATGCGTGCAAGGGTTTTAAAAAAACTAAAACTGGTCAATGAGTAATATGTATGCCCAGCTATGTGCCACAGGTAGGGGGGGGGGCCTGGGGAATGTGACCACAAATTTCCAGTGCCCCCGTCCGTGCCCCACTGAAAAAGGTCTCATTACGCCTTGCTGCGGCTGCCCAATTGGGGTATAGATTAAATTTAATAAACAAATTTTGGTTAATAAATTTGGAACAATATTATGGTGAACAACAGACCATTTCTTGGGTATCATTACAAAATGTCCAATTATTTTCAACAAGTGATGTGAAAAGTTTTACCAAAATCCCAACTAACAGGGAAACTTTGACCATCTGGGGCTCAACCAATGATACATTGTTTGTCCAAACAATGATATTTAAAGTTACTGATCAACTCAATGTATAGCGAGTTGAGTAAATATTAAATTAAATTAAACAAAGTGATCAATATTTACAGAATGTTGGTTAAATTGATTTTACCCAATTATTTTCACCAACGTTTTTCAGTGTGGAAAGGCAAATAATAACACCACTTTCATTATAGCTTACTTCATATTTTTTATTAATAAATATTTCAGAACAATTATTAATATAAATACCCATTTTACATTAAATGTTAAATTCAGCTATCGATTATACGTAACTTCACATTTAAATATAATTTAAAAACAAATGTTTAATATAAGATGATACTGTAGATAATAATGGTATTTGCTGTTGTAGGAAACAAGACGCCGAAAACCCTTTGGTTTTAAACATTTTGTGGATGCATACGCCCTTACGTCAAAGCTAGGTTTGTGATTATCATTCATTTAAGTCAAGTCAACCCCTGTATATGGTTGTTTAGTTCACCAGACGAAGCGTCGCAATGCACAACCGTCTCAAGAATTTCATCAAACCACAAATATCGTGGCACCCGCTGCTATATAGGAGTTCCCCCCAGCCAATCGACATTTTCGGGCAAACTCTCGGTGGTTCGAGAGTTTAAAGACGTCCACCAATAAGCCTTAGGAGGTCGGGTTCGAATCCCGCCCGAGTCACCCAGAAGTTTCCACAGACACTCAGAAAAACACTGAGTATACAGTGCTGTACCACGGAGGGCAAAAATTAAAATCAACCATGAGTCACGGTGTACTGAATTTCAACAGAAATCAGTGCGGTAGGATGGGAAGTAACTGCGTTACACTACGACAACAGCCTGGTCATATAGTAACATGTGCTGCTACTGCCGTCTGTATACGTTGCCAGAATCAAGACTTTTTATTTATTTACTATTTTTAAACCTGGGGATACCTTTCAGCGTTTCATACAGGAAACCAGAAACACTGGGGTAAAAACCACTACTCTTCCAATGATAAGTGTTCTGGGTTCTTTACGCATTACCTTAACTAGTACTTTGGGACCCACAGCTTAACGTCCCATCCGGAAAAGGACGAAGCAATGGTGGCTATGTTTGCTACGGACACAAGAGTGGGAAAACCGGTTAATCCGGGATTCGAACCCACATTCTGACGACGACACCAGAACTTGAATCGATGCACCAGACCCTCCTGGCACACGACACTTCAGACTTGGATAAGAATATTTCATGTTACACTGAGTAATTTTTAAATTCTTAAAAACTATGGTTATGTTTAACAATACAATTTATAATGGAATTAGGGAAATTATGACCAGAAACTCAAGGTTCATCGCCCATTTATTATCCCAGGAATTTAGAGGCAGTTTCAGGCATTAGGCGTGTTTGTAAAAAAATTTAACTGTTTTTCTGATTTCCTGGGAAATTTCATTTTATAAATAGTTTAAATGAAACATTTCCCCACAATCTCCTTGTCAAAAGATCAATAATTCTAAAAATTAAATTTTAGTACAACAGACTACAAAACATCAGTTATCGGCAGGCGTCTTTTTAAATTCTCCTGAACAACCCTTACGACTTTTGTGTAACTATTAATATTATGGTG
Source organism: Zoroaster sp. YZ-2022 (assembly GCA_029582265.1). NCBI lineage: Eukaryota > Metazoa > Echinodermata > Asteroidea > Forcipulatida > Zoroasteridae > Zoroaster > Zoroaster sp. YZ-2022. Next base: position 1,685,558 of record CM055836.1, on the reverse strand, counting down.
CTGTTATATTCCTTTCAGACTATTGGCATTAACATGTTCAAGAAAACATGTGTCACAAAAGTGCTACTGATTTGAAATAAATTGACTACATTTGTATATACTGGACATCGTGACAAATAAAGCTACCAAAGGTTTATCCAATTTAAATAATGGTCAGAACACACAATAAACGCCATAACATAATAGTTTCATTAGGGTTCAACAAGTTTTACTCACTACACTCGTCAACAGTGCTATAATATAGGGAAAACCCTTTGGGAGTCTGGCTGCAGATATTCAGATAATAACAACGCAAACCAATTATACTAGTGGCGTTCATACAAGGCCCGGCCCTATATAAACAACACCATGCAAGAATAAAGTCGAGAAAACTTGTGTGTTTTTTTTCGTCAATGTAGCCCTTACTGTTAACCCAGTACTTTCGAATGTCTGCATTAAAAAAAAAAAAAAAAATCGTTCCTAATTTGCCATAGTGACCAATTCCGACTAAGTTGGCATAAGTGACTAATGCGGTTATTGGTCACTTTGCCAAATTACAAAAAATAGCCAGTTAGGAGCATCTGCCCTCATTTGAATGCATGCTCTATCTCCAAAACTATAAGGGAATACATGCATGTGATTTGATACAATTGTAGGTCTCTTCCTGAATACCACTGGTCAAGGGGAAAACTTAAAATTGAAAAAAGTCGGATTGGTCACTATGGTTGACACACGTATCCAATCACGTTTGTTTATTGTAAAGTGAGGACCTCCTATTGTTCCCCTTTTGTTCTTGTTGTTGGACCCTTTTTTAGAATATCCCATTAGATTTGTACAAGCACGCTTTTCAACTGAGGACATTTGCAAACACTAACCACCAAACCGAGGACCTAATATTGTTAGTCTTTGGTTATAAGTCCTCAGTTTACACCTATAAAACAAACGCACAGGATCATCCCCAGGCTTTTTTGGGACAGTAAACCAATAATTACAATGTAAACTCCTCAGCAGCACATTTATATGTTTGAAAAATAATGTTGGACTTTCTATTGTTTTCTCTTTCAAATGTTTAAACCCAGAAAGGGGTGGGGGTAGGATGAAGTTCAGGGGGGCATTAGAACTGGCAAAATTTATCATTCTCCTCTCCCACCTGTAAGAGGGGCTTAGAAAAATATCAATACTTGACCAAACATTCTCCGAACCATTTTTAATGCGATTTCAGAAAAGCCCAAGTTCCACTGGGGTAAAACAATCAATCACCTTCCTGATGTCGCCCTTGCAATTATTGGCCCAAAAAATGATGTAAATAACACTGTTGTACGTGTTTTCACTAGTTGACCTAAGACTTTTCTGAATGGGGGAGTGAAGGACAACATTCATTTTTTTACAATTTTTTCTGAGTTGAGATAAAATCAAACAAAAACAAACGTAAACCTGTGTTGTTACGTTTCCTTTGATGACATAAATCTTCTAAATGAGACACGGTTAATTATTAATTGTTTTTTTAGAGTCCATCTCGACCACCAAGCTTTTACGGCAGGCTGGATAGAGTTCTTTATGATTGTTTATGCTTCCCTGTTTGGGTTGTAATTTTTCTGCCCCACCCCCTTTATTTTGAGGAATCATGCTTTCATTTTGCATTCCTTGTATCTTTCCTTTTGTGAATTTTCCATGTGCATTCTCTGTTTATGGAGTAGCAATATGGTTCCCTTTGGCGTCACTTTGTAAGTCACCAATTTTAGCTGACATTTTAGCTGACACTCTACACGCTGACAAAAAAAGGTAAAGGTGTTGGGTAATGGGAGAGGGTGGCTGTAAAACCGCCATGTAGTAGCCAACATTATTTCCCCCTCGTTTTAACTGCTGTATTCATTTGTATAAAAATGTGTTTGTATTATTTATGACTATTGTATCCACTCTGCCTACTGCCATTTTCAATAATTTTATTATATTTCTGGTGGCGGACCTGGGTTATTTGTTCCATCTTTGTGATATTTTAACAATAAAGATGATTGTATAGTCAGTTTAATACAGACCAGTGTACAGGTCGCTGGACCTCAAAATGAGACCTGTACATTATTGATCAAGCTTCTGGCCTATCAGTCTCTCCTTCGTCATTTTGGTTCCAGGGGAGACTGATCACTGCCAATAGTACTAGTAAGCCCCTCCTCTTTTTGGCGGATGGCTGACGGGCCAATCTTATTTCCACCCTCATCAACATAAAAAGTGTGACGGGTTTTGGGATACTACTACCAACCCCTCCGCGACTCGGCTCCCCCATAGACCTATTCTCATCCCCATCACCACATTTTCTTGAAGGTTATAGCATAAAGCCTTGGTAAATAGACACATGCTAGGGTGACATAGCTGTTAATGATAGGAACCAGGTTAATGGAAACTGCCAACGTGATGGCCCTCTCAGCTTTGACGTATATCGGCAAGGCGGCCACGATCGGCAGCAGGTGGTGTAAACGCTGGCCACGTAGAACCGGGCTTCGTTTAAGTTACCAGGCACATTGCGAGCCTTGTAGGCGTAGACACAACAGGCCACGAGAATGAGGGAGTTGTAGCACATGGTCTGTTAAGAACCCAACATCAAGGCTGCAGAAGATCTCTGCGGGTCCTGGGCTGGTCTTCAGCGGCTGGGGAGGAACAAGTCTTCACAGAGGTCCGCCTTTTGGTCTCACCAGTGCGGTCATTAAAATCACCAGTGGCTGCCAAAACGGAATAACACAAGAGGCAGGTTTTAGAATTCGTTGCAGTTATAAATCATATTATGTAAACAGATGGAGAGACAGAGTTGCAAAGGGACGACCAGGCATTATCACAATGAATGACGAGTTGACATTCAGGCTGACATTCCAGACAGCCAAACATACATAAATTGTGTATTATAGTGAATACAAACAGGACGGATACAAATATGCCCTCATCCAAGATAAAAGCTTATGTAATGCGCTTTTATGTAATACACACATTTAGCGCTATTTTGTGAGAACACAACAGAAGCTTATGGTGGTCCTCAAGGGACATCACAAATCACAAATATTTGTAATGTCGCGAAAAAATCGCAAATATTTGTGATGTCGCGAAAAATCACAAAATCTCACAAATATTTCGGCAAATATTTGTGATGTCGCGAAAATAATCACATAGCTATTCACATACCCAATCACATATTAGGCATAGTTTTAGCGAACCATTTGCGAATGCTTACACGTATTATTCACCAACAGTCTAGAGGGCCTTTGGTGCGACGTATCCATTCCCAAGGGTCATAATTGGGTAACAGGTCACAGTACTACCGGGTCACAATGGCACATTTCGTAATTGCGGGTTTCAGGAAAAATTAATGAGTTTTTATTAGCTCGTTATAGTTATGTCTCCCGTAACGTTATTATATCCTGCCTTTATAATAATGTTTTATTTACTTTCTTGACCTTCATCCATGCTTAACGTTATACATGTTAAAACTATGCCAAGTATGTAATTAGGTATGCGATTATTTTCGCGACATCACAAATATTTGCGCAGATATTTGTGTTTTTTATGATTTTTTTCGCGACATCAAAAAATTTTGAGGCTTGTGAATTTTTTGAAAAAAATTGCGACATCACAATATTTGCGAAGATATTATTAGTTTTTTTTGGTGATTTTTCCTGCATGACATCACAAATATTTGCAAATTATTAGAAAACAAAACATTTAAAATGAAAACAGGATGAAGGTTAAACATTTTCAGATATAGACGCCTCTTGTATTCTGTGTATTTTATGGTGGGCCACACACAAAAGTGGGCGGCACAACACTAAAAACGAGAGACCTGCCTTCAACGTAAATGTTTGTTTCAAAGTGTGTCTTAAATGGAAACAAGATGAAGATAACACATTTTTCCGATGTGTAGAACCTTCTCTGTATTCTGGCTATTTATAATGGGCGAGATTACGACAAAATTGGTCAGACATTAAAATAACGATGAAAAGACGATGAATGCAGTCAAATTGTACGCTAACAAATCAACCATGCATGATATTGTATCTGATCCCTCCGTCACATTACTGATTTGGTCATGGATATGCAAATTACCATTATAGTTAGCATAGCATACACCAAAAACCTGATAATTAAAAAAGGTAAAATGGTGATGATGTCAACATGTCGTCACCGTTTTTCAAGAAGTGATGAATCAGTCCACACAGCTGTAAATCTATGTTTTGAGATAATCACCTTGAAGTTGAACTGACGTTTCAACACTTGAAACTTTTGCAGAAATGTCGGCGGACACCTCAAATATCTACAAAACTGAATTATTTTTTACGAATTCGTCACTTCGTGAAAACGGTGACGATGTATACAGAGGTGTGCATAATGTTTTAAAAGTAAAATGTGACGTACAGCGTCTGTTCTGTTGGAATGGACGCATGGTATTCGGGTTTAATCGGAAGTAAAGGTCACCTATTAAGGTCACTTGTTTATTTGATTGATAAACAATGCATTTAATATTCTTCAAATGTAACTTCCTGTTCAATCATGTGACCGTGATTATAATAATTTGTTTCCGTCTAATATGTTGTCATACACTGTGCTAAATATTGTTAAATTATTTTAAGGCTAGTAGTATGTTAGATGGGCGTCCCAGGCCACATACCCAAAAATGGGCGTGGTTGATGAAATTTGTAAAAAGAGGAGGGTGAGGTTGATGACGTCATCAAATGTTTAGTATGTTAGATAGCGCGGCCCTTATATGGCAAAACAGCCTAACTCGAAAAATGACATTTTGAGAAAATTTAGTTTAAAGTTTGAACACGTGCCTTTTTGGACACTTGACTCTGTTGGAATTGGAATAAAGCATGAACATGGAGATCATTTTAGTCTACATTCCTGCAAATTGTGGGCACAAATCCTTGGATCGTTTTTGTAATATGATAAATTTCATGCACTTACATTCTTTTGCTGAATATTTAACCAAATCATATTTCTAATACTTTTATGGCAAAACAGTCTATCTCAAGTTACATGTAATTTCCATTATACGGTATTTATGGCAAAACGATGTATCTTGAGTTATAGGTTTTATACCACTACATTGTTATGGTAAACCGATGTATCTTCAGTTAATGATTTTAATTCCGTTACATATTTATGGCAAAACGATGTATCTCCAGTTGTGGATTTTATTTCAACTACATTTTTATTGTAATACGTTTGAGTTAAAACATTTCCTTTTGTGAAACAACACAATAAACAACAATTGTAGTAGTTTACTTAACACAATTCATGATATTACATAAAGAGAATGATCATTGGAACAAATCATTTCAAAATATATCATTTATACATCATTAAGGAGATGGGTATAATGATGTTGATGATTTTGTGGATGGTGGGATGGACGGGTGATGATGGTGATGATGACAAGGCTTATGTGCACGGCACCGCACTGTGTGGTTTTCGGATACAGCACGAAGTGACTGTGTGTGATTTTCGGATATAGCGCGAAGTGACACATGGCAGTGTCCCGGCTGCGAAATTAACACCAATTGAGAATCCTATTGCACAGTGGTAACAGGAAGGATTCCGAAAATGCGTGGTGCGTCAATTGGGAAAAGTGTAGGCTTTTTCGTTAATATTCGTTTCGTCGTCTGCGTTTTAGTTCGAAAATACCTCGAAAAAACATCATTCCGTTGGTAGAAAAATGGCATCAAGTTGATTTGGATGCTTCATAGTTTGAAGAATAATTCATTAAATTTTCAAAGATTGTACACGAAGTTGCATATGGGGACTTTTTAAAGAAAATCTTAATGCGTTTTCACTATTTTCTCGTTAAAAACACAATGAAATTATCTGCAAAATTTATACGTTGGTTTCTGTACATATTTCTTGACTTCTTGATCGTGAAGTACAGATGTATATACATTCATTATAATAATTTTAGAATGGGAAGAATAACTGACATAACTTGCCGGAATGAAGAATTTACTCTGTCATGTCGAAGTCCACATCAACCGAATGTATTCAAAGCAAATTTGATAATTGAACTCCCAGCGCTGGTGACACTAGCGATGAATCCTCCGTCCCTGTTCCCCAACTTCCTCCATCGTCTTAAGGTTTCTTGTGGATACAAACAGGTGTAAAACCAAAAGGGCTTGACCCTTTCACGAGACGAATATGAGTTGCTTGTTATCCTGAATCCCTACCCTCCCCCGATCGACAATTAAGCTGAATGGAAATAGATGAATTGGTTTTCCCATCCCTGTTAAAAATACACGAAAAAGAAACAACATTCTGCTCATATAAAACATGCCAAACACCGCCACCGCCCCACCTGAAGCCTTCATCACCCCATTAACAACCGCATTTAAACCCCAAAGGTCCACTTCTCAACCTCCCGGCCAAATCTAAAATCTACTTCAGATATTGTAGTTCGAAAGGTAGGCCTATTATACGGGAGATATCCTGAGAGTGCCGTCCACTAGTGGGACACTCTGCTGTGTTTGACGGCACGGCCTGTGTCACAATCACGCTGGTTGGAAATTCACGGAAAACTTAACCGGAACCGTCCCATATTATAGCGATGTCCAATGAATACTGTGGTATGATTTATTTTGAAACAAATCAGATAATTATTGAATATGTTTGACATATTATTCTTTTAAAAAAAACACAGACAAGAGATAGCAGTAACAATGGTAAAATCGTTTTACTATTTTACAAAAAATTGAGGCTCGAGGATAGTTGTGTAGTTATTTGTTAATCGAAGAAGGCCCTTATGCACAATCTATCTAAATCAAATGTTGGCTGGAGCAGAATACATTTAAGTTAATTACGCATTAGTTAATAAAGTTTTACCCATGATAATTATTTACGCGATTTCATTACATAACGTTGCACATGTGAGAGTGATTCGGCGGCCCAATTGATAGCATGTTGGGTTTCAGCTGCAGGGTGAAAGAGCATCAGTTCGAATCCCGCAGTTGTCTTTGTGTGACCTCCGTTTTCTCTTTTGCGTAATTACCATTCATAAATTTCAATATATTAAATTGAACGCAACACGAATCGGTCGCGTAAGTCACTAGTGCACTGGTTTGATCAATCGCAAACAGTTCCACTTTTATGGAATCCTGCTCGTGACCTTTTTTTATTTTTATTTGTTTGACCAATGGTTGTTGTCTTCATTGAATCTCCAATCATTCCTATTAAATATAAGATGAAGCAACAGTTTAATGGTTAAGGCGCAAGACCTTAGAACAGCTGACTCTGCGTGGCGCAATCTACTGGTGGCGCAATCTACTGCGGTCCAGGCGAACCGGGTTAAAAAAAGAACCGGGTTCGAAACCCAGTGGCGCCATTTCTTTAATTTTAAATAATTACGCAATCCTGTTTTATTTATACTAGTATTAAATTCAACTACATGTACCAAGAGGAATTTTGGCGCAATCCAGTGGTACTGGGTTTCGGTGCAGGAGACCTGGGATCGAAACACAGTGGCAACAATGTTTTAGTTTTGAATGATTACGCAATCAAGATTTATTTAAGTAGTTTTAAATTCAACTCCAGATACAAACAGGATAGTTGGTGCAAGCCGGTAGTACACTGGAAAGTTCAATCAGTACATTTCTAGGCTGGTACGTCTGGCAGTTCGAACCCCTATTAGAAAGGTAAAACTTGTAGCTTTGCATGGTGAGGATGATAAGTAAGACTAATTGCGGTGACACCATGTGGAATCTCAATTGAGTAGTAATTAGTTCTGAAAAGAACTGGGGGTACAACTCGACGTTTCGATCAGTATGCTCTGATCGTCCTCAGGAGAATGCCGGACTCTGGAAAATGCTGCTGCTTAAGTAGGCTGCTGGAGGATCATCCCATGAATGGATGCTGGAGGATTAGTTCGTTGAGGCGCGCAGGCGGGAAACTGTGAGACTATGAGACTAGGATCCTAGGGGTTGGGGGAGAGGAGTGTGCTCACTGAACTGAATCAGTTGTTAACAAGCACAGGGGAAGGAGGGTGGTTGACTTAGGATATAGGGATCCCTCAGTCTGGTGGGTTATGGACTTTGGATATAGAAGATCCTTCAGTCTGTAGTATAGGTCGCCAAATGTCGCTGATGAAGAAACCGATGTCCTGTGGTACAGTGTCGTGTTTGACGATCTCGATGCGTCTGGGGTGCCATGCGTCGATGGGTGTGATGAGTTGGGCTGCCTGCCAGTCGATTTGGTAGTCCCGATGTGCGAGTGCTGACGATGGCGGACTTCTCGAAATCTCCTCTGCGGCCGTGTGCTCGGTGTTCCTTCAATCTGATGGGGAGGTTGCGTTTTGTTTCGCCGATGTACACCTTTACCGCACTCACAGGGATCCGGTAGACTCCTGCTCTGTTGTTTGGGTCCGGTTTGTCCTTGTGGGTATGTAGAAGTCCTTGAGTTTGCTGGGGCTGAGTGGAACACATCGATGCCTGCTTGTCGGAGGATGCGTTGTAGTTTGTGAGACGTCGAACCTAGATAGGGGAGACAAGCAGAGGGTTAGATCACTTACCTTGCTTTTTGAGTTTGGAACCGGCTTCACAGTTGATCTTGTTGTGATTGTAACCTGTTGCGTTTGAGGGTAGTTCGGATGTGCTGTAGTTCCTTGGGAAGGCTGTCCTTGTCACAAATGTTGTAGGCGCGTTGTACGAGCTAACGGTTGACCGATGACTTGATGCTTGGATGATGGAAGGAGCGCTGGTTCAGGTACCGATCTGTGTGCGTGGGCTTTCTGTAGACGTTGTGGTGTAGGGAGCTGTCTGGGTTTCTGGAAATGCCAACATCAAGGAACGCGATCTTGTCATCTTCTTCCGTTTCCATGGTGAACTTGATGCTCGGGTGTTGCTGGTTTAGATGTTGTAGAAAATCCTGGAGTGTGTCTCTGCCGTGTGGCCAAACCACAAAGGTGTCATCCACGTATCGGAGCCACAGCTTGGGTTGGAGGTCGGCGGTGTTGAGGGAAGAGTTTTCAATCTCTTCCATGAAAGTTCTTGTGTTTTATTTTGACCAATGCTTGTTGCTAGCAATAAATCTCCAATCATTCACATTCCATGGCGGATAACCAACGGTCTAATGTTAAGGCGCCAAAGTTTGGGACAAGCGAATCCCAGCACTGGTCTGCCGCATTTTTTTCCATTTTAAGTGGTTTTGCTGTCACGGTTTAGAATTAAATTCAACTCTAAATCGAATTAAATTCAAACCTAAATATCAAAAGGATTGGTGAAGCAATCCATTAGTATTGAGTTTCAATGCAAGCGACCCGAGTTCGAATTCTACTTGTCCCAATGTTATATTTTTAATTAATTACGCAATCACGTTTTATTTATAAGTAGTATTAAATTCATACACATATACCAAGAGGAATCGTGGCGCAATTCAGTGGTACTGGGTTTCGGTGCAAGAGACCTGGGTTCGAAACCCAATGGCCACAGTGTTTTCGTTTTGAATGATTACGCAATCACGTTTTTATTTATAAGTAGTATTAATTCAACGCCATTTAAACAGAGGATTAGTGGCGCAATCTGTTGGCACTGTGTTGCGTTCAGGCGAACCGTTGCGAAAGCACCGGTTCGAAACACTTTGGCGCCATTATTTTAGTATTAAATAATTACGCAATCACGTTTTATTTATAAGTAGTATTGAATTCAACTTCACGTAACAAGAGCAATCATAGCGCAATCCAGTGTTACTGGGTTTCGGGGGACAAAAGGGT